>VZRO01008453.1:1939423-1968275 GCA_013397915.1 Daphoenositta chrysoptera | reverse complement strand
AAAAAAAAAAAAAAAAAAAAAAAAAAAAAAATCACGGTATGCAAGCACCTAGGCACCTGGACTTCTTGTCCAAGGCAATGCAATGGACTATGGTGACCCCTGGTCTGATCCAGAGTCACTGCCCTTCCTGAAGCAAGGAAAACCAACTAATTTCAATTTGAGGCATTTTTCATTACCTTTCTCCTATTAGGCAGCCCTAGTCTCATTTATTGTCTCTGAAACAATCTTCAGATTCTTCTTCCTGCATATGGCCAAAAACCTGGCAGAAATTAGGAATATTTGGGCCATTTGGGAACATGTGAGGTATTCCAACTTAGTCCAGAATAAATCAGTCTTTGTGGGATTTCACAATGGCATTCACCCATACATATCTGGATATTCTTTTCTGGTTTGTTTATCATCAAATATTTAGGTTATCTTTACTTTGCTCTGAACTGTCCATTGATCACAGCCCTTCCATTTGACTCCACTCATTGCACATTTACACAAAAGATGGAGTGAGGCTGTTCATTTGCAGCTGCAGAAAGCTTTAGGAGCAGAAAATCAACCAGCACACCTGGCACGGATTTATCAGGAACTTGTGCAACATTAACTAAAACAGATGGACCAGAAGCATGCCCTTTAAAAAGTCCTAAAAAACTCCCCTAACCAATCCAAACCCCAAAAATACTAAGCAAACTTTGCAGTGTGGTATTGAATAATAAAACCAAACCATCCCCCAGAAAACCAAGTGTTCAGAAATCTAAGTGATTATTCCATTCAGGGAACAAAGACATTAAATTGACAAAGCCATCTAACTTTTAAGAAATACTTCAAAAGATGCCTTAGTGGCCAGGTCAACTGCACTATGATGTCCCCTGGAAAATCTATCTTTCCATGCAAAGCTTGGTTTTGAAGTCACTTCTATTTATATAAATAAATAAATAAAATATTATTTATAAATTATGTGTGTTTCTATGTATAAGCATACATTTTTAAAAAGGTTTGCATTTCAGCATCCTTTTTTCTGCCTACAAAATGTTATCACTGACAAATTTTGCAGCATAGCTCTGCAAAACTTGGGCCTGTTCAGAGAGGACAGGGGCTGAGAGAATTGGAAAATGCAGAATGTCCTCAGGGGCTCACTCCCGGTCGTAATTCATGCAGTTTGCTGCAAGTAGAGATGTGAGTAACATCTCCCATCTTGGCTCCACCCCAAAGAGTAAGGACTTTCACTTTTCATTCTCTTCTGACCTAGGTTTCAGACACTGGGAAAGCTGAGAGGAAGGTTTAATTTAGCTGGTTCCCAGTTCATGTAATGATTTTGGAAAACAGCCTCTTCACCAAAAAAATAAGTTTGGTAGTTTGTTTTTTTTTTCCTAAGCTGAATAGCCCAAACTTCAGAACTACACTGAGTCACTTCACATCCTTTCTTACAGCATATATTTTTCATCTTCATTTAACAACTTAAAAAGTTCATAAATATTCTGAGGGAGAGTAGATGACACTGACACTGTCCTGTGCATTTACTCTTGTGTATAAATACACATGCACGTATCTGTCCACTATGTGTATATATATATATATATAGAGCCATACATATATACAAAAACTGGTAAGATAAATAATAAGTGTTGCAGTATATATGAGAGTATGCACAACCTTACCTCTTACAGTCAAAATTTAATATATAAGAATGCCAAGTTTGCATAATAATTAACATCAAAGAGTGCAATTAAAATTTGTATTTGCTTCCTATCTTTTATAAGAAACTTTTGTTAGCAAAAAGGATTAAACATAGTATTTCACTGCCCACACCCGAATTTTTATCTATTTCTTAGCCATAAGGCAATATTGGCACAACAAAACAAACCAAAAGGCGTATCTTCTGAAGAAGACTCAAAGGTGAACACAATTCTGCAGTGAAGCAAAATTGCCAGCACACGCTTTCTCTGTTGTTCCCAAAATAAGTGAGCTGTCAGTAAAATTCCAGTTCACACAAGGTCATAAAGAGTTCTTCCTCCAGAAATTATGCCATGATTTGAAAAGAGGGAAAAGTATCCACACCCTCTTCTTGATTGTGCTGGCAATACTAAGAGAGTGCCACAGGTGAGGGTCCCCAGAACACAGACCATCACAGACACTGGAGCAGGTTTTCCCTGCTTCATTTGAACAGCTGGAGTTCATAACACAGAAAGTCAAACAGAGGATTATAGGAAGACCTAAGGAAAATAACCAGCTAGCCTGTCTAAAATCGATCCTGCAGCCTGGATAATTGTAGTGCTATAATAAATAGGCTGCTTTGTTTTCTCATCCATACTTGTAGTCTACTGCAAGCTTTGTTGAGCTTTCCATTATTACAGGCTTACAAGATTTTCTATCCCACTGTCCCCCATCTGCTTTTTTTCCTTTGTATGCAGAAAAATGCCTGTAAAATATTAATACACTTTCTGTAAAATATGGACAAAATCCAAGTAGGTGCAGGTGAGACCACCTTGATAACTGCTTATCATAGTAAAGACCCAGTATAATTTCATTTAACTTGATAAGTACATAGTTCCCAATTTTTCTGACAAGTGCTTATCTGGTCTTTCAGTTTTATTTTTCTTTTAATATTCTTTTAGGTTAAAAAGTTATTTCTGTCAGATCCACAGTGGGTGGATAAGATCAATAAAATATTCATACCATTCACAAAAGTGCCAGGCTTTACTTTTATTGAAAAATGTAGTAGTGATGTGTAATAAGCATTCTCCCTTTGTGGAGGTGGAGAACAGCTAGTAACATTCCAGAAGGCCTCATTTTTCTGTACTCCTTCTGCATTTTAAAGAAGAGATTGCGTCCATTCTCACTGCCTTTTCAGTTTTGATTGAAGCCAACAGACACAGGCAAGAAATTAAACCTCCATAAATCTGACTCTGCATTGCAAGATTTGTTTATGTCCCCTGCTTCTCACTTAGGTTTGGAAGCTGTCCCTGAATACAAAGTTGGTCTGTGTAGTAGTCATTGTCAATATAGCTGGTTTGCACATATTAATTATGTTTTATTTACTGCATCATCTTTATTGTGATGGCTCAGTGGGGTTTTTTTAATGCTATAAAATATGCTAGGCATATAGCCTTGTCACATAAACATTCCCAAAATGATCTTGCCTTTTGGAAGATCCTAACTCTGCAGTGCTGACTCCATTACGTTAGTACTCTTTTTCTTTTCACCAACCTTTTCCATTTTCACTAAACCACCAGTGGCAGGTCCTGGAACCAGCCTCTCTCAAGTCTCTCCACGCCAGGCAGCACACAGAGGAACAGGTTTCCATACCTAATAACTTGCAGCTAAAATAAGAATCTCTTTCACGTGCTAATGAGCACTTATCCCTATCCACCCCTGTGGCATGGGAGTGTGTCAGGGGGCTGCAGTGATGTTTGATCTGATTTCCAGTGCATCCCATCTGGCCACACACAGGTTGTGCTAACGGGTGCCAAAACCCCTCTCTCAGCACCTCCAGCAACCATTCCCGACCAAATACCTCATAATTGGCAGACTTCTTACAGGCACATCCAAGAGTCATTAACTTTAAGCCAAAAAGCACTGATGAAACAAGGAAATTAAGACGACAAGAGCATGAAATGAATGGCCTGTACAACCACACTTGGCCCCTGCCCTTTCCCAGCCTCAGTGCAGGCATGCCTACTCATTTTATTTGCATAGACAGTCAGGGGTCAGCACAAAGCCTATAGATCATTTAGGACCTTGGGCTGGCCTTCTGGGCAGGGCTGAATTTTGCTCAGCCAACATCTTTATTATCTTGAAGTAATCTCCAATCTCTTGGGTTCGGTGTCACATGGAAAAATACCTCTGCTGGGAGGAAAGAACCCTCCCTGATTATTAGAAAGATTTAGACTGGGTGGAATTTTCTTTTTCCCTAAAATTATCCACATGATATGTGTTTCATTGTAATTTTGATCTGTATCTGTTAAGGTTATACTTCTGCTCCCACCAGAGTCTGTGGCTAACATTCCCTTGATTGTAGGAAAAAAACCCCATCAACCTGGAGGGAGTTAGACCTCTGTGGAAAGAAAGGCAATTATAAGAAAATTCTCATTTCATATCTATGGTAATAAAAAAGAACAGATCAGATAAAAATGAATTAATGTGTAAGCTTCAGGTCTGTAGGTTATTGTGAGATTATTGTGTCTTTAACACTCTCTGTCTTAAATGTTAGACTAGGAAATCAAAGTTTGATCCAACATTAAATCATCTGGTTGGCATAAAATCGGATGCATTTAAAATCTGGCTTCATAAAAATATCGTTCATTGATGCAGTATAGAGAGACTGCCTGGTATGTCAAACACCTTCAAGTAGGTCATCTTTTAGGGATTAGTCTAAGTTGCTATCTGTTGACATTTCACATGTGACATCATAAGCTCCTTAAAATGAATGAAATTCTGTTTCTTTTCTTTGCTTTTTTTTTTTTTTTTTTTTTTTTTTTTTTTTTTTTTTTGAGGCAAATGATGGCTGAAAGGCAGAAAGATTTGCAAACCGGGTTAGTGATTTTTGGCTGCCTCGTATTTGAAGTATCCACTTTAACAGAATCTAAAAAGTCTGTTTGTCAGCAAGCGAGTTTATTTTGTTCTGAAAATTAGATATTTTGTCTCAAACTGGAACTCAAACCATGAAACATTATAGTAATGAATAGTGTACTCTGAAAATCCCTAGCCATCACCTTCCAATTAATGATATATTGCCCAATTATTTGCCAGAAAAAGACCAGTTAGGAAGATGGATGTGAGTTTGATGCTCCAACTTTCAAAATCAGTTCTGCTACCGATTTCTCGTGTGCCCTTGAGCAAGTTACCTGTGTTAGGCGTTTCAGAGGTGCTCTGCTGGCCTGCAAAGCTTTCTCCTACTGCACAAGGAGTGTGAGTTTGGCACCATCCTCATGTAAAATTGACCAGTGAGGTCTACAGGTCTACAGGGCATTACAACACAAAGATTTTTTTTTTCCAGATTGTATTTCAACAACCAGACAAAAAACCCAAGAATATCTCTCTGAGCCAGGCTTTCTGATGGAGTGGCTGAAAAGTACAGAGGGGCTGCAGCTTATTTTGGTTGCTCCTTTCCTGTTTGTCCCCACAGTAACCACGGGCTCTGGTGTTGAGGACAGTGAGAGAAGCTGAACTACACTGGGAACTGAGGTTGCTCCCTGCTACTGGCAAGAGGAGAACAGGACAAACTATTGTTTTATGGTGAACAAGACTAATAACTTCTCTAAATGCATTAAATTAAAATGAGAGACATTAGATAAGAATGTTTCTTTTTACTGTAGGGAAGCAGCATCTTTTTGTTGTGTGTTCTAATGATTTCAAGCCATCATGTTGGCCATATTGAATACAGTCAAGAAAAATACGCTTACGGAACAATTTTCTTTTAAACAGTAACCGGAGAAGAAAACTAGTATGAATAATGGTACACAAGTATACTATTTATAAATGTCATTTATTTATACATCCTTTGTATATTTGTGTATTCATTGAGACCTTAATTTCTCAAGAAACTTATCTCTGTATCTTATTTACTCATCTGGAGTGGCTTCCCCTTTCAAACCAGTCAACTAAACATATAATTGTTTAGAAACTCTACAGACTTGCCAAAATATGAACTCATGCACATGGAGGGGGCAGAAGTTCAGATTTCAATCTGGCCATGTAGGGCGGCACGTGCTGTCCTAAGCTGCTCTAGTGAAGTTGTTCACTTTAGTTGCTCTCCAGAGGCTCTTTTATTGGGAGAGAAAAAACATCTGACTGCCAAGAAGGAGGACGATGCTGTCTGTGGAGATGTATCAAGGCTCTGATAGGAAAACCAGAATATTTATTTTTTCTTCTTTCTCTCCCTGTTCTGAGGGACTGTGGGAGACAGCATAATCCGATAAATGGTAACTCTCTGCAAGGCCATACTTTCCACTCTGGGCCATGCTCTGGCCTTTCAACTCACTGTGCTCGGCCACTGACTGCCCCTTTCTGTTATATTTTGCCATTAGAAAGGAGCCCCTAATTCCTGGGTCACAGCCTTCTCCTTTTCTTCTGTGCTCCTGCAGTCTGTCATCCATCAAGCAGCTGTAACCAGGATGGCAGTCTACTTTACTGACACACAAGTATTTTCTTGCACTTTAGACATAACTCATAAGCAATATGCCATCATACAGCTCCACACTGTAACAAGACACAAAACACCACTTCTTTTTTCCTTGGACACACATTCAAAGGGCTAGTCACCAAGAGAAAAACCATGGATTCCAGGAAAACTTGAGTTTTTCACCTTTCCCCAAAAGCAAGAAAAATGTTTGTTATCAACTGTATGGAGCAGGAAAGAAGGATCCACTGCTTTTGATTTTAGTCACACACAAACTGTGTGAAATATAGTTTACTAAAGAGTACCCTATGGGTCTCACATGTCATTCAGTGCTGGGCAGGATCAGGTTTACAGGAACCTGTGAGCACACAGAAGTGGAGACCACATCTACCTTGCTCTCACAGCTTCCAGGGTCATTCTCCTAGGATGCTGACTGGTACCTGTGCTGGGACCCTACAGGTCTGCCATGAAATGTGGAACCAATATCCTTACAGGTGAACTTTACCCTGTGATGCAGAGGCAAACAAAAAGGTGGCTGAATTTTTTCCTGCCAGGTACACCCAGTATCACTCCAGCTGGAGCTTGTGGGGAGCAGCAGCCATGCTGCCAACTTGCACAGCATCATTCCAGGCTTTCTTTTTGTTCAAGTTTCTCAGTGTAAAATGCCAAAGCATGCTGCTGACCCAGAGTCAGCCAGAGCAGGTGATGAGGCAGAAATGCTGTGACTCCTGTGAGCTGAGGTCTTGAGAAGCTGTTCAGCAGCAGCTGTTTTGTGCAGCCTCAAGGACACGTCATGATAAAGAGCATTAAGGCATCTTAGAGCCTGACAGTGCAGCTTCTTTCCCACTGACAGCTCAGTATTCAGACAGCATTTCTCAGCACTTTAGAAGTCAACAAACTAAAGACAAGCACTCCTGTGAGCATGCACAAGATGCAAAGAGCCATGCAACATAAATGGCACACAAGAAAATTCAAGCTAGCCTTCACTCACCCCATCATTTATATGAGCTGGAATAGGTCACTGCAACGAAACCACACTGTGAGAAGACGACTGCTGCTCCTCTGCAGAGGTTTGCCATGTGTCATGGCTCATATGGCAAATTGTTCATCGGATTGAGCTTTCTTTCCCTCTGTGGATAATATATCCCATCCCTTCTTCATTCGTTATTGGGCATGGTACATATGGCAAGGCTTGGTGCACAGAAGGGTGGGAGGAGGTGAGGGTGCTGTGCTCAGGTGCCTTCTGCAGGCAAACCCCACAGCTCAAAAGCACTGGCTGGGAGGAGGACAGGATGGCATAGGATGTTGGGTTGCTATTGGCATGTTCTATAAAATATGTGTCTTTTTGACACATTTTGGGAGATAGTGCAACAGACATGCATATGCCACGTAGCACACTTCTGGGAACATGGCAGCAATCCAGTGGAGTTACAGATTAAAATTAAGATGGGATAGGATGTCTTTCAGAGATGTGTATCAGGCACTCAGGTCAGGCCCTTTGGGTAAAATCTGTAACTAAAAAAAATGCTGCAGATGATTTTGTGATTTTTCTTGTATTTATAATGACCTGTATTTTATCCTGATCAGCAGATATTTCTTCTCAGATTAATTATGTTGTCCCTGTGTTTTATGAGGCACTCTTAGATCCAAACTCCTGGAAGATGCATGCCAGCACTTTTAGGGAACAGGTGGGGAAATGATGCAGTTATAGGGACATCTAGGCTATGCTTTCTTGCCTGCTGTCAGTTAGATTGATTTCATGTGCAGCATCTGAACATTATTTTGTGGGCAAGATTAGTAAAAAAGGTAGTTGCAATTCTTTCCATATATATTGGGGGGTGGAGGAGAGTCTTGAAATACCAGCCACAATCCAGTCATTTATCAGAGCTCACCTTTCACCACTAAGCACTCCAGTCTTACCTGCCAATATCTTCCAGAGAGAGAAAACTGTATGGACAGCTCTCTGTATTCTTCCTCAAGGTGTGGCATGAATTCAAAGCACATCTGAAATCTGATAGAGAATCTGTATGAGTATCCTGACAGCCACTCTGGCTTGACACCTCTTTGATGTGCAGGAGTACTCTGTCAGCACGCTCCCTCTCCTCATGCCTCTGACTCCCAGACATGCAAGTCTGTGGTCCTTCTAGGAGCATCCCACCAAGAGGGCAGTGTGTGTGTTACCTGCCTGCTATTAGAATTTCCCCCCATCCTCTAATTCTGCATTACTATTGATTGATTGTGTGCTGGCTGGCTGACTCTAATACACAGCTTATTCACCACCTCTAATTGATTGCAAGTTCATCATCCTTTGCCCAGTACTCTGGGCAGATTGCTATTGACATTTACTTATTTCGTAACACTATTTATTGCTATTTGTCTTCTCATCAGCTTTTCTCTTTCCCTCTTCTGTCCTTTTTGCTCCCCCTTTACCTCTGCTTCTGAATCTTTCTGTTTGTCTGTGTCTCTCATTTTCCTCCTGTTACTTCCCTACTGTACTACATGAACCTGTTTTTTTGCCATGGTCTTGGTGAAACTTGTGCTTGCCACAGTCTCCTTTCTCACTGACACCTGTCTGTACCACAGCCTCTCTGTCCTCTGTCATGGGCCTCTCCTCCTCCCCTGCTGCTCATGCCCTCAGCAGCTCCCAGCAGGAGACACAGATGGGCTGGCACTGAGCACAGCCCACGGGAATGCAGGGACCTGAGCCCACACCTGAGCAATATGCAGTCCCGAGCCCTTCCTCAGGGGCTGCTCAGATGTGCAAGTCATGGTACACCAGATGAACCAGATGAGAGAACAGGCAAGAGTTAAAAGCAGGATTTCCTACAGTGCAAGGAATAAGATAGCCAGTGCCTGTGCTTTGGAGTGGGAGTATTTTCAACAACCCCTTTGCTGACCTGCACTGTGGCTGCCAGCATAGGGGCACAAGCCCTGGTGGAAAAAAAACCCTAAAAATGAGCTGACATCGTCTGTTGGGTAATGAGCCTCTTGTTGGTGTGTGTGAACAGTCTTCTACGTGGCAAGGGTGCATGTGTGTGACCTCAGGAGGTGACAGCCAGTGGCACTGCGGGCAGCAGCATGCTGGTGGATGCACACCGAGAGCTTTGAGCCTCCAGCTCGCCCTGCTGCACGGGACATGAGCCCAGCCAGAATGCAGCCCAGAAACAAGCACACCTGTCTCCAGCACTGCTCATCAGCATGCAGAAAGAGCTGCCTCTCACAGCAGGGTACAGCTACTGAGAGCTGAAGCCCAAGAGAGGGATGCTGAGGACAGCATGTTCAGACATGACCCACAGCCATATGCATTTCAGGGATCAGCACCAGGGAGGTTTGAGCATCTCCTCACCTCCCTTCCCACTCCCATATGTGCTTGGTAGCCACTCAGTCCCCTTCCCAGGTGGAGGCTGTCACTGAAGCAATGGGCTGCATGGATTTTATTTCACAGTTAGGAGGAAAGGACATAGGGAAACCTGGCCCCCAGCGCTGCCCTTTGGCTCATGCCCAGTCCCAGTGACATGACAGAAATCAAAGGAAGGCTACCAGGGTCACTCAGAATGCTCAGGAAAACAAAAAAAAACCAGCAGAAAAAAGGGGCTTATTTTAATAACTCCAAGCCTTGCACTCCTGTATGTCTTAGAAGGAGTTACATTGCTCTCCAACCTTTAAAAATAGTCTTGGGCTTGGAAACCATCATAGTGCAGATCCTCCTTTACTGGAAGGTTGATAGCAAGGCGTGAAATAAAAAAAAAAGAGCAGACAAGGATCTGGAATCAAAGGCAGGGAAGCACTTAGAGACATGTCGACAAGAAGTGCTATATAGATGCCACATAAAAAGGACTGGCAGATTTCTATCTAAGCTGTTCCTCCTCCTGGTTGCATTCATCTCCCAGCACAGCGCTTCTTCATCCATCCCTGTGACTGTGATGGCACTTTGAGGGAAGACTGTGTTTTGAGCAGAAGTGCACAGTCCTATCCACCTTCTGTGTTCATAGGGCCCTATCCAAAGCAGCAAGGCAAAGTCTTGGGTCCCCGAGCTGTGCAGTGCAGCAAAGGGGCAGACAGCAGGTGGGCTGCCCCTAGCTCAACTCCACACATGTTTTACTCCTCCTTTTGACCCATGATGAAAAAAGACCAGATCGAGCTTCACTTCTCATGCAGAAGCCTAAAGATATCAGTTCATAGGCCTCAAGCAAATACCTGTGGGTGACCAACAAGACAGCTGAGAGTTTTACTCTTGTGGTGGGAGCTGCACTTGCCAACACAGTGCTGCAAGGCAGTGCTTCAGCCGTGAAAAAATTGAAACTGTTCGTCCTGCCCAGCACATGCCAGAAAAAGCACAAATGAACAGTGCTACTTTCAGTTCATTTGCTGGACAAATTACATCTAATGAAGAAATGGCACAGGTGGGGCTGTTGAAACGAAGGGTGTGCAGAAGGCAAAACTGTGAGAGGCCCCTGGGCAGGTCACCTCACAGCTGTGAGCGGCAGGGGACGAGCAGAGCCTCCCCACACCAACCCCACATCTGGCCAGTGCTGGGGACTTCCAGGAGAGGAAGGGATGGCGCGGTGCCCAGCGGGCTGCTCAGGCCAGGTGGGTCACCCTGGTTTCAGGGGAGGGGCACAGCGAGAGGCTGCTGGCTGGGGACCACGGTGGCTGGCTGGCATCAGTGCTCTGCTGAGGAATGTGGCAGTCACCCCTCTGCAAGCAAAGGGTCAAAAAGAAACCAAAAATTATCTTTTAAACTGATCTCAGAAGATACAGCAACACAAATTTTGAAAGCAAAATCATAGTTCTGACAAATTAAAAATGATCGAAATTTGATTCATCATTCTTCATATTTAACTTTAGGTGGGAGAAGCAAAATTTTCCAGAGAGGAAAGATATATGGTTGAGTTCAGGTGTGATACAAAGGTAGCTTAAATTACCCCTCCTTTATCTTCATTTTTATCTTTTTTTTTTAATGAAAAAGAGCATTACTTTTCCTTTTTATTTTTTTTTAACGCAAATTGGTAGAATTTAGGCTTTGAGCAGGAGAGAAGACATCTTCACCATAAACAAAATCGCGTTTGTTGATGGTGTGTGTAAATTTGTATTTGATAGCTGTCTTTCAACAGGTAATTAGATTAAATTAATGCACCAGATACTCACTGAAAATTAACTGTAAGAGAGCTAACAATTACATACAGGAAGATGTGACACAGTCGGTTTTGATGGTTTCCCCTGTGGTTTTTACTTCTCCTTTTGGTGAAAGTGAAGCAACTGTGATTTCTCTCATTTCCACTCTCTTCAGAAATTGTGAAAGTATCTGTCTTTCTTTTTATATCAGCACCTTCACTTTGCTGTTGATTCAGAAGTAAATCCAGTTGTACAAACAGATTAAGGCTAAAATGAAACATAGCTAGAAAACAGCATTTTCCTCAACCAGTAGTTTATGCATAAAATCACCAAGTCACAGAATCACAGAACAGTTGAGGCTGCAAGGAACCTTTGTGAACCTCCTAGTTCCCCCACTGCTGCTCAAAGTAAATGACATATGGGGACCAGAAAAATAGGAGTGTGCTCTGCCTGTCACTTCAGTGAAATGAATGCAAAAATTTCTGTAAAATACTAGCACTTTCTTAGTGCATCTAATGAACAGTCATTGTTTAGATATTTTGGAATATAGATGGCATTCAGAACTTATAAAGTGGGCCAGAAGCACTAATCTTCATCCCAGAAATTAGCAACACAGATATAAAAGCAAATGAATACTTCTATACTCATGCCCCAAATTACAAGTTTTTGACGTAACAGCACACCAACAAAACAGTACTGAGCAACTTTCTTTAAGCAGAATGCAGAGCATTGCTTTTGTGCTTGAAAGCCCCTGGGTGTGTGAAGCCTTCTGTATTTTCATAGTCTCCTTAGCCACCAATTTATTTTACACATAGGAGATGTATGCTCTTCATCAATGTTTATCTACAAGCAGCAAGCACGGTGATGGTTTTGAAAGAATATGCAAAGGCAGCAGCATCCAGTGTTTCTGCACAGGGACTCTTGACAGCAGCACACTGACATTGGTTGGTCTGTGTCCTGTTCTGAGCCACTGACCCTTTCCTGTGCTCCCTCTAGGCAACCAAGCCCCCAAACATTGGTTTAGATGCAACATTTTTTTATGCCGTGGTTTTAGCCACCCGAACTCTCTTGGGTCTAGCTCTTCATGTCTGCTCCTGAACTGCATCACACTGTGGGAGCCACCAAACACACCAGTGCTTGTGCCCACACACGGCTCTGCCTGAGCAGGCAAGGGGCAGCTGTCCAGGATCACTTGCTTTAGGGACAGGCAGGCTGCCCCAAGGCTCTCCCTCCTTACAGGTCTTTCTCACTTAATCCAGCAACTCCAGATTTAGCTGCAGACTCCTTCTTCAGGTTAAGATGCATTGAGGTTTTTGGTTCATGTTTTCCTCACAACTCGGTGGGAGATTTTCTTACCCTCTGTTTCTTGCCACCTCTCTGCCAGCTGTCACCATCCCCAGAGCAGAATCAGGACAACAGCCTCAGTCTCTGTTTTAAGGGGGGACTGTCCTGGGGAATGATGCCTGAGACAATAATGCTCTAGATGTCTTCCCCATGCCCACTGTACCTGGCCCTGTGCTGCTCATTATTCAGGTCTGAGCTTCTCTGATTTCCAGTTGAGCAGGGGAAAGCAAAGCCTTGCAGATTTTGGTTTCCTCAAGACATCCCTTTGTGAATGGCAGCAGCAGAGGGACTGTTCCATGAGCAGTTCCAGCATCTGCATGACAAACAGGACAGCAGAGGCAGTGAGGAAGAAAATTGTAAATCACACCAAGGTAAATGGCTAAACCAACCCCAAAAATCTACACAGTGATTTCACTGCCATGTCAGTGGACACATGGACAGCCAGGGACACTGACTTCAAACACTAGAAGGTTTGGCTCTAATATAATTAATTTAGAATTAATTACAACTGCCATACCAAAGTGAGATGAGGGTCTCAATATTACATTGGAATTTAATCAAATTCAAAAATAATCAGATCTTACTTTATGCATTTTAAAAAGAATCAAAGAAAAGGGATGTCCTCTGTTTAGAAAGTGGGAGATTTTTGCCTAAACCTGGAAAGTTGTGATTGAAAATGTTAACTTTCTGTGTGCTGAAATAAAACTACCATCTGACATTTTGATTGTCTCAGGGACAATGATTAAAGCTTTCTTCTTAGAATTATGTTGCTGAATGGTTGAGTACTTAAACAGACAGCCTTCTCTGTGCTTTTGAAAATCATATTGGCAACCTTGAAAATCTAGTTGCTGCTTTTCCCTGCCTCTACCCTCAGAGGTGTTTATAAATTAGTAAGAAGTTTGAAAACTTTATTTACCAAGAATTGTAGATAATTTATTCTTTTCAGACTTTTAAACATACAATAGACTCTAAAAACCAACTTCATAAAATATTATTTGAACAGCAAAGCCTTCCCTAGATTGACCTGCCATGTGCTCATATGCATGCATTTGATATGCCTATTTTCACACATCAGATTAGGGAACATAAAAAGACCATGGCATTTCACAGCATAGAAGAATAAATGGGGGGGAAGGGTGGGGGGACAGGAATAATAAATTTCTGAAGATAGCTGAAGTCTGAGAACATATCAACTCTTTCAGGCTTCTGGATTTGTACAAAGTAAAACCTAGGATTGCAGCCAATAAGGCAGATGGTGATCTGTTGGTCATCACATCTTTTGAACAGACTTTAGCTGCATTCAGGATGCCTAGGCACAGGCTGGTAGGGGTACTTTTTGGTGCTGTGACTTTTCTCTACCTAAGGTAGATGGTCACAGAGATTTTAGATTTTCCTTATTCTTTTTTGGGCCGGCTCTTCTTGCTTTCCAGAGTATCTGTCCAAAGTATTTTGACACATCTGGTATGAAGCCTGTCTTGTAGTTATGTCAGTTACCAAAAACTTTCAGGTCAACTCCTTAACTAACATCAACTTTTAAGAATTCTGCTTTAAAAAGTAATTTAAATATAGTCAGTGTTCTGCTTCTCACAGTGCCTCCCTACTCCAATTATGTACAAAATCCATAGACAGAAGACCATTTTTGAGGAAACTGGCATGGTCTGATCTGGCTGAAAGGTCTTGAGATAACATTGTGTCACCAATGTAGAGAAAGTTCAGCATAAAAATAGAAGCCACTACTTAAAAAGGAACTATGATAAACATTCATCACTGAGCATTTGTCCATCAGAGATATTTAGCATGTTTATTCTAAAGGTAAGTTTCACAATGGTGATTTTTTTTTCCCAGAAACAGCTGATATACAATGTTTTACTAGCACTCAAATGGGCTCCAAGTCAAGCTGTTTGTCAACTGTAAATTTCATCTTGCAAGGGAAAAGTATTTTAAAGTTGCTCAGCAGTGAAATTCACATAAAGCAATAAACTGTATATAGCAGATTTACATTCCTTAAGCTCATCTTCCTGTTCTGGAAACCTGGACTTCACAGCTCTGTGCTGTTGGGAACAGAGAATGGTTGAAAAATATAGCAAATACTGTACAAGTTTCTTCCATTTTGTTATTTTCTGGGAGCTGCATTCATGGGAATGTTACAATCTCGCAATACCAGCAGCAGTAGAAGATATTATTTACGTGAATCCACACAGACATTTACATCATTCTCTCCTTGAATCCCATAGCAAGCCACCTTTTGTCTGAAGTCAGAGCAAACAGAATAAAATAAACATTGTGCTGGTGAATGTGATTAACAAGGCATAAAACATGACAGCCGTGGTGACTCTTAGATGGGAATAGAAGAATAAATGCCAACTAATTCTTTGTCTGTCCTGGAAACCAGGGCTAAATCATCCTGTTGGCAGAACTACTAGTGCTACAAGTACTCTTACAGGGAAACTGTCCCATGATGGAGTCTCTACAAGGCACATTTCGTCATTTACCCACAATAAGAAGAGAAGAGCAAACAGAAAACTGCTCAGAAACTGCCAGTGCTGAGAAGGAATGACTCTGCAGGCTGCAGATGTAGATTAACAGAGAGGGACCATCAGGAGCTATGACTCAGAGACAGTTTCAAAGCTGTGGTTCTTAGATTTGGGCGGAAGACTTCCCCCAGAATTGCTTAAAAACTATTCTTATTTCTTTAGTCTGTGCCCTGGCACAGTTTGTCGTCTTTATCTCTGCCCATGCCTCCTTGGTCTACATGCTTTACTTTGCATCTCCTGCCTGGACTAATTCTTGTCCTACTGTCCCTTACTTTAAGTCTTTACTCTTTATGTTTCTTCTTCCTCCACATGAAGGCTTGGGGATGGGGTATTTGATATGCCAGGAGCTCATGACTAGGGCTGTGACAAGTCAGGACAGAGGGAAGCCTAGGCTGATGGACAACTGCTGGAGCTGATGGTCATAGCTACGTGAGTTTCTACACCTGCCTGAGCTACAATTCCCACAACAATGCAGAGGGAACCTGAGTACTGTGCAAGGACCTGCCTTTATCTACAGATAAAGTGGCACCAGAAGTGTCACTCATAAGGAACGATCGGACTTTGGGTCACCCAGTCATACTCCTTTACATTAAACCTGTGACAAAAACTGGGGAGTAAAACAAATATTCATACATTTTTAGTTACACAGCCATATACATATGTGTTACAGCCAAGTATTAAAGTTCTTATGCATCCATGATTTCACACTGGCTTTGTGCTGTATTTATATCACTACAAAAGAGGCTTTAAAAATTCACCAGATTTTCAGCAAGTGTAAATCAGTTTAGCTTCACTGCAGTGCATTGCCTTGACTTTGGTGAATTTAATTCAGACCTGAATCATTGAAAGTGCACAAATGTGTACCAGCTAAAAGTCTAAATTTAAGATACACATAAAACAACGAATCCATTTATCTCTTTGTATCCAAACAAGCTTGGGTGAAAGCAAACCAATGAGTCTATCTGTATACATACTACTTTCCACACGACTGCCAAAAATCTTTTGTTTAGAAAATGTGGCTGACATATGAAATTCTCCATGGGAATCAAACACAAAACTGTTAAAATTGCCTCTCTGCTGCTAATTACCTCTTCCAGTTCTCATCCATATGACTAAGGTTTTGCTTATCTGATAGCTTGAGTCAGAGTACTATTATGTATTGGTAAAGGAATTATTTATATTGAACTTAGTAATGAAATAGCTGACTGATTTCTTCCTGTCTAAAAGACAGTTCAATTTGTATTTATTTTGCATTTTTTTTCTTTGAAGCTTTGCAAGAAAATGCATTCATTTTTTAGGGAGCTACAAAGTAGATTTAAGCTGATACTCACTGCCACTATGTAGAAGGCAAATTGCCAGCACTGCTGACACAAATGAGTACATAATCTGAGTAACCCTTAAGACTCTCTGCAATCTCTTCTGGATTCCACGTTGGCATTGTGGACTTCGCTGCTAGCTACTCTACCAGACATTTTCCAGCAAGACCTCTCAGGCATAGTCTGAACTTCTAGGATCTCATCTCTGCTTGGTGCCTAAATCTGAGTTTTTTTACTTCGATTGTAACACAAGTTTTACCGACTAAGTCACAACAATGTGGTTGAGTCCTGCCTTCGAATGTGGAGCTTTTGCTGTTGAGATTCAAACACACTTTTGCTGACCTCCCTCTGTAACAAAACTCTTCACCTGCAAGTAGTACACCACAGGAACAGATTGTGAGTGGGGAGGTCCTCAAGCTGTCCTTTTTGGGAGAATTTCACAAAGCAAGTGGTATGCTGGGACTGCTGCCGCTGCTGAGTATGGGAAAGGCACTTGCACTTCCCCTCTACCCTCTCCACAGGCATGGAAACTATTTGGATCAGCACTTGCCTCCGTCCCTGGACATATCTAGGGTACTTGACAGGTATTTAGCCCAGGGTGGTGTCCATGGGCTCTGCCCAGGGACAGCTAAGAATAGCTGTGTTTACTAACACCTCTCAATTGACAGCCAAGAGTGGCAAGACAGGTAGTAGGGGGTGAGTGGATAGGAGGAGTCAGGAGTTCGCTTCCTCTTTCTGCTTCACTGAGTCACTCAGCATCTGCTTCCTTCTCTGTACAATGGGAGTTCCTAAGTTCACTCCCAGTTTTGATAGCTGGATGAAAAGAGGTGATGCACATTATGATTAATTTTCATAAGCAGCTCTTACGCTTGCTCATGGTTTTGAAAAGCTCTGTCAAAGAGAAAATCAGATTGAGATAATGATCTGACTCCTTCCCCATCTCTGTAAAGACTCAGTAGTCAGTGGACACCAAACCTTCTCATGTGGCAGGTTTATACCCCACTCTGAGATAGGGCAGTTTCAATAGTGCAGTCAAACTCACCGGCTGGGCATGTCAGAGAAGAGTAGGATTCCCACATGGGAACTTGTTTGCCTGACTTGGATATTCAAATTTTATCAGAGATGATCGGGATCTCCCTCTGCAGGAGGTGAATTTCCTTCTTTCCTGTCTAAGGAGTAGCACAGGCATTTGTTCAGGAACATGACATCATGAAGTACTTCAGTGCAGGAACAAGGTGAGTGCCAAAGCAAGGTAGATTGGGGCACAGCGGTGAAAATGTCAAGCAATGGAGGATCCACCACAGCTTGACACAAGGCTCTGGAACATGCATCTGTGTATTCTCCTCTTCCTCATCGTTCACATATGTGTGTGCCATGCTCATCCTCTAAGAAAACATCGTATAATAAATGTGGTGGATTGATCAACCTTAGTTCTTACCCTGCATTCTCTCCCCAGAAGGGCCAAGGAGAGGGTATTTGCTGTGGCTATTACTCTGAGGGACTGGGTGAGCTCCCAGGGATGTGGTAACAGTGAGCTTGAAGCACATCATCTGCCCCCTGCCCTGCACCAGACTCTGCCCACTGCAGCGCCATGGGGGGCAGAGACAGGCACACCATGAACAGCAGACACAGCCACTGAAACACCTTGCTCCAGGGTGGGGGACTTTCCACACATAGGGTGTGGGGTCTGGCACGGGATGAGACTTGAGGTGTGTGATACGGAAAGGATTTCCTACTGTTGCTTTTAAATGAAGGAAGAGAATAATTTCCAGGGGTTGATTCTGAACAGCAAGGAGAGGATCTTGTCCTGAAGTGCCCTCTGTGAGTGAGAGCCTCTTTTTAACAGGAGAGAAGTTGCAGTGAGTGTGGCTTTCCCTTAGTAAAGACAGCCTCTGTGTGCATCTTGTTGTCAGCTGAAGTCTTTGAACATTCTAATTAAGGTCTGACTTCACCTAAATATTTCTAGTCAGGAAAGACAAGTAAGCACAGACATAACTGGGCATGAGCTGAGTTATATTCTTCATAAAGAGGAACTCAGCAAATATATAACTGTCTTCTAGAATGGGCAAGGCTAGGCAAAGAAATGCAAGTAAAAGAAAATAAGAAGGAAGGAAGGAGGAAAACAGAACAGAAAAAAATGGAAAAGGTAGAGTGGGAAGATGAACATTCTTCTAAAATGGACAAGGTTTTATTTTATTCTACCTTCATCCCTTCCCTGTGTATCTATTACAGGTTCAATGTTGCTTTTGTTTTATCATTAAGTGTGACAAATCCCTTTGCAAAAAGTCTTGAACCACAAATGAGCCTCAATTTTGATTTTGCTACAGTCACTAGCAAATCCATTTATATCAAGGGCTAAAGATCATGGTGGCTTTACTTGAAAAACATTACATCAGTAGCAAGAAGGTGATTATAACGTGTTAGGCTGGGTTCTTAACTACTTAATTCAGTTTGGGTCTGGTGTAATTTTATTTTTCCACCACTGGTGTGGAACCTAGAATAACCCTTTTAAATCTCCTGTACAGTTAATCCAACAGGCTGCTGTAAGGATATCAGAGCAAGGCTGGGCAGTTGCAGTCACTTTAAGATGTTTCTTAAGGGAAATAATTATATTTAAAAGGAATAATACTTTCTGAAGACTTTTTTTTTTCTCTGCTCAGTCTAATGGAGCCCCTTGAGCTCATGACATTATTTGTATATGACAGTATGAAATGGCTATTTTCTTTTAAATCTTCAATTTCTTACCATTGATGAAATCCTAAAGGCTGTAACACTGATATATCTGCTTCCCAGGGACAAATGCAAGCAACCAGGCCTTTGGAACATTTTGTAAATATCTCTGAAAGCACATTTAATATCCCTACATAATTTTTCTCCTTCTTGAAGTGTATGTGCTATAGCTTGTTCTGAGACAGAAACCCCCAAACTGGCCACTGAGCAATGCTGTGGATCACAGGAATTTTTAACAGTTTCCTCTCCGACCTGCACTACTGTGTTTAACAATAATAGAACAGCCTATAATCCTTAACAATAGAAGAGTTATCCTATATATACACACAGTCTTCAGAGCCATTGCAAACAATCTGTGATTCACTGCAAACAACCACCACTGCTTTCCTTAAGGATGTTTTAGCATTTCCTCGATAAGCAACCCACCAGATCATTAGGACTGAATTTTAGACCATCCCTGATGTACCTAAACACATCACTTCTTGGCCTAAAAGCTTGACATGGGAAAAAATCCCCCAACATTATATATATTTATTTCCATTTAGAGAGATTTGATTAGAAGCTTCTTTGCACTTTCAGACATCCAAAGCCTGGTTTTAAGGAATGAAATTAGTTGTATTACTGCAGACAGAATTTATTTCTCAAGATATTTTATGGTGTTTAGAAAGACATATGGCTAGAAAGAATGCTACTGTGCACATGAAGGAATGTTGTCTTAATATGCACTTCTTAAAATTAATTTGGTAATGCTTTGTTCTCTCAAATGAAACAATACAATACTGGAAGTTCAGGAAGAACTTGATACGAGAAGTACAGCCTGATATATGCAGAGTTAACCTTCGTGCCAGGAGGCCCTGGAGAACTCTGTGCTCCAACTTCTACAGCCAGAAATACAAACTGTTGTTCTGCTGGATGTCAGTATCTCCTTTCTGAAAAGTCAAGATATGCTTGCAAGTGCAGTGAACAGCCTTAGTGCTTACTTCCAAGCTAGAAAAAGTGTGTTATGGTGAGAGAGAGGGTTGTCTGTTTAGCTTGTTAAAAAGAAGATAAATTGATATCTCTTTAAACCAGCAGGTAAGATATGAGTGTCTTAAAATAGAGAAAATAGAATGTACCAAAGGGCTATTCAACAAAACAGAGAAGCGTGACAAGTACGAGTGCCTGGAAGCTGGATTTGGCACATTGGATAGGACACGTCTCTCAGCAGCAAGGATGATTAACGGCTGGAACAAACCCCACGAGGTTCTTTATCCTCTGTCTCTTCCCATCTTCAGTTCAAGGCGTTATGAAAGATGGGACTTCACCAAATGTAAGTCACTGAATTACTCTAAAGACCAGCTGAATTAAATTCTACAGTTTGCATTAAACAAGCCAGAACAAATCTGCTGCTCATTCTCCCTCATATAGATGAGTTTTTCCATTGCTCCCTCTGCACAGTGGCACTTGTGCCACAGTCCATGTCTGCAGCAGAGCATTTTATATTATGTCTCCTTTGCAGATGAAGCTTACTTAGTCCATTGTAAATCAAAAGTCATAGTGAGAAGGAGCTGTAATCTCATCATATTGCCTTCTCACAAGATGGTGTCAGATTAAGGTCAATAACTGCATGGAAATCCAGCATAGGCTTGGGGCTTCAAAACACCCTACTCACGCTGAACTGCCCATGTTTTGGGATGACTGCACTGCCCTAGCTGTAAAATGCAGCACAGCCTGGCAGCAGAGAGGTCTACCAGACCGACCCCTTGGCTCAGCATCACGCTCAGTGAGGTCTGCAGAGCTCCCTGCTGCCACAGCATCCTTGCTAGCAACAGGCAAAGGGGCCGGTGCAGCCCCACGGGAACACATGGCAGTGAGCACAGACAGCATCCCTGGGCCCAGAGCAGCTGGTCACTGTGCTCTGGGGCCAGGGCTGAGCAGGCAGAGCCCCTGCAAGGGAAAACCCACAGCCTGGCAGCACGCCCCAGCTTCAGAGCAGTGCCTCCAGACACTGGTGATTTGTCACACTAAGCAGTTTACATCCATCTGCCATAACCATGTCAGGTGAAGCAATTTTGCAGAGCCTTTCAGTTGAATTCCCGTATTCTGATAGGTGCTATTGGGAGGCAAAGGACACATTTTTCAAGCCTTGTGGTCTAAATTTGTAAATGAAGACTTGAAGGTGCCTTTGATGACTGGGAATTGATGACATTTTGAAAAACAGGTCATTAATCTAGGTGCCTATTTCTGTGCATGTGTTTCTAACTTTAGTCAGAAAGCGAGAAAGTGGTGATCTTCCCATCTTGAAACGTAGAAGTAATGCAGTTCAGGAGATCCTTCACTCACAGAGCTACACTCCTCCATAATCTTTGTCTACAACCATCTTTGAACTCCTGGTTTCTCATTTGATTGGCCTGCAGGGTTGAATCTGAATAAACTTCCTTGGGATATATGCCTTGGAAATGGTGCTTTATGTCAGATCTATTTTAAACTGTTTGTTTTCTTTTTTGTCTGGTAACATCTAAATGCACTTTTACAATAAGAAAACAATGTAGGGACAAATTTTGCACTTAGAAAAACTGCATTTGGGAAAGTTTGTCTGGGAGGTGTTGACCCTGAAGGTGCTTACAAGGTAGAGTATGCTGTCTTTAAGATTTGCTTAAGCGAATAGATTTCACAGTGCCTTGCTGGTTAACAGTAAGTAAGGACACTCTAACACATTTCTTAACTGACCTACGAAGGTCTTTAACAGCAAGGTGTAGCTGCTATTGTGTCAGCCTGACTGTACTGGCCAGGAGATGGTCTGCTTTTTCCATTCCCTGTTATTGTATAAAATTGCACTCGTGGGAGAGAGAGCCAAGGATACAAAATGCTGATGATTATTGTACCAGGGTCTGGTAGTCCCACTTGCATTCCAGCAAGCTTGAATATTTACCATGTGGTGATGCAACCTTCCCCTGCTGTTTTGAGCTGTGCTAACTGCTGTACACGTGCACCAAAAATTGGTCCCTGCCTCAAACCAATATGCAAATCCCAGCACATACTGAAACGCAGTAAGGAGTAAAGGAATATAATGACTAAACAGAAAAGGGAAAGATGTGGAAAACAGGGTAAAAATGTGAGGTTTGTGGTTAACATAGCAAACAGAGGTCATAGCACACCAAGTGCCTTATCCATATGCTAGTACTTGACAAGCTTCATGACTGTAGTGAATTTAGAAAGGTCTGAAGGAAGTACCTTTGTGATTTTGGTTGGGTGTCTTCCCACAATAAAGGAGTCACATAGGATAAAGGTGAGGGTGTCTGACCAAAAGAAAGCAATAAAAAAAAAAAGCACAACCTGGTATTAAAGGTTGACCTCACAGAGAAGAGTTAGGGCTCCATTATTTCAAAGTGTAATTATTGAATATTCCTGCGCTGGCAGATGTGGTATTGAGCACAGACATCACAGAGAGCTGTCAAGGAGGTGACACAGAAAAGAATTTCAGATAGACAAGTTTAGCCACCTGAAAAGGACAGACTTTAAAATGTAGCCCAGGTAGTTCTATTTCTGCAATGTAAATCTACTTCCTAATATGCCTGCCATGGATATTCCCTTTTTTACCCAGGTGGGCAGGGCTGAGCTGTGAGATCTGTAAATTGAAACCCAGGTCCTTCATTTAATTTGAGACATTTGGTTTAACACAGATGGAGAGACCCATCTTTGTGTAAAATGAGACGACCAATACAGTTGTACCATACCTGATAGAAAAATGGCATCATTGGCTAAAGCAGTGGAGGGCTTGGAGGTGAAGCCTATGCCAAATCGACAGACTAAAGCTCTGAGGAAGGTGAGGGATGGCAGCTTTATCCTCAAGGGAGGATTCATCTCACTTCTCTGTAGCCTTCTAAAATCATGGTTTAATCCTATCACAAGGTATGTGTCAACTGCTCTCTCCATTACCTGCAGAGGAGTCTACACTTACCCGCTTGTTGTAACTTTTAGACAATTTAGGCTAGCTGATATAAATCCCACTGCAGGTTTCTACAGAGGACTTCCCTGGTGCTTTCTGTTACTTTTCACTCATACATACAAACTCCACTTCTAATCCATACTTGTTCAGGATGAAGACCTCAAAAATCCAGAAGCATTACTAAGCAAAATTTGTAGAGGGAATGTTTGCTGAGCAGTCACTTTTATTTCACAGGTTTACATAAATGTTTTCACTTACAAGCTTCCTGGTTAAAAGACCAGCAATTGCTGGACCAAAGAAATGAATATCCATTACATTTTCAGCTCACTGGATATTTCTACATGAAAATCCTTTTGGTGCTTTTGGACTGGTTCTGTGAAGTGAAATAAAAACAAAAAGCCAAGAGTATGCTGACCCAGTTTGCTCCCAAATCAAACTTTTTTGCAAAAAGCTGCTCAGATGTGGCCAAACAACTTCTGCTAATAAGTGAAATGTACATACGAGCTACAGTCATCGTGTGAGTGTGAGGGAAGATTAAAATTAATGCTCTTTTAATTTTCTGTACAATATACGCTTTGAAAGGTGTTATTTTTTCAGTCAAGTAATTACAGGGTGGAGAGAATGTGTGGCCAATGGCAGGAGGTTAATTACATGACCAAACACCCACTACATCTTGCTCAAAGAGCCCTGAAATGATTACACATTGTAGTAACTAATAGCCTAGTCTGGACTACTGGTTGCAGGGCTACCCTCAGCTTAAAAGAAATACATAACTTCTACCTAAGAATCTTCTTTACTATTTTTAAAAATAATGCTGTATACCACAGAAAGATTAGCTAAATTTCTGGAGACAGGAGATGTCAGTTTATTTACACGGTCCACTTGAGAATTTTACATAGACTCTATTTCTTCCTTTCCCTTCTTATGGCCAGCTAATTTCTTATCTTCTTTTACAACACAGCAGTTGGCAAGAAAATACTTTAAAGTCGAGATCTGTAATTAAAAATATAAACTATCAGAAAGCTTTTATCATACCTACAGGAGCTCTGAACTTTACTTTAACTGATTTAATTTTAGATTATATTGGATAAGGCCAGGAGAGATCATCTGATAATCTAATGTGTATACCAGTCATTAAATTTCTCCTCAATACTTCTGCTTTGAGAAAAGCACTCCCTGGATGTAAAGCGTTTTCAAAAAAAACATTCAGTATTTGTCTGAAAATGAATCCAGCAGATATTGGGAGTATTAGGCTAACACTGACTGCTAACCTCTTACTGTGACCCGACTCTCTTCCCATGTGCTTTTGATTTGCAGGAGCTGTTCACCTGAGAACAAACACACATCTTGCTGAAGCCAATCTGAATGCTCACATGCTACAAGACAGTCAAGACAGTCTAACTCTCATCTACCTTGTTGAACACTCACAGCACAGCTCAGTAAAGACAGGACAAAGGCTGGCTGTGCTCTGAGCCTACAAACATAGGAATTCTGGCGCATCCCATCTGGGCAGAGGACCCTGCCTTGAAGCCAGATGCACAAGAAGAGCTTCCAGGCTCCTTCTCTACTGCTAAATGGTCCCCATGGCCATTTCAGCATCCAGATCCACTCCTTCACGCACAACTATCTGTAAGTTGAATGGTTAGCAAAGTCTGGCTGGGAAATGGATAGCTCATAGACAACTCCCAGGCATGGACTAGGAAAGAGCATGTGCTGGTGACCACTCCAGCAGGCCATTTGCATGCAGCCACTCTGTCTTAGAGCTTCAATCAATTTTAAACCATGGAGGTGGTCAAGCTAGGTGAGTTGGCTGTAGGGCTAGAGAAAGGTCCTCACCTTGCCTATTTTATTAGTACAAATATAACTCTAGAGGTTTTGACCCAAGAAGTGTTTAGTAATAAATTGCTTTGGAAGATCTATACAGAATGAAAATGAAGCAGCTTCCTTAAGGGAAGTTTCTTGACAGTTTTTGTAATTCATCCATATATAAATCAAAAAGTAAGATACATTTATTAAGATAGCTGCCATTATATACAGTTCTGTGCTTCCCCCTCCCTAAAAATAGAGCGAGGATAATTGTACTGAAAAACCTAAAGACTTCCAAAACCCAATTACATAACTTGCCACACTTTCTCTGTTTTTCCCTCTTACTTGTATTTCAAAGAGGTCAAGGTTATTAAATACATGCTTCTGCCTTCATACAGTAAGAAAAGCAGGAACTAAACACATAGTAAAGATTTCTCATGTAATGTGAATTTGCTCACATAGCCTATATATACTACGTTTACCAATTCAGCTATGAAATTGATACTTTGATGTACACAGTGTGAACAATTCTTGCAGGTGAGATAATGGTGCATTAAAAAACTTTTTTACTCTCCCTGATTTGCGTGTGCTTATAGTGTCCAAAGCTGCAATCCTTACTCTGAATAATTTATTTTCCTCAGTGGGTGTGTCGTCTATGTAGAGACTGCAGTTTGATGACCCAGGTTTGTTAATGTTGCTCTAACATAAGGTTTTGCACTGTATTATGCAAAATTACAGCTCTGGTACCTCTGCTTTCAAAACACATGCACATTTAGGAAGCCATGAGAAGGGTTACTTTAATAATTTTAGTCTTACATACGGATTTATAACTTTCAGTAGTGTGCTGACTTACACAGCATGGCACTATACATCAGATGCATGCTGCCTCAGAAAATTAATGCTGCACTCTGGCAACCATATGGGCAGCTGGCAAGTGGCCAGGAGACCAGCTGAGCATGACCCTACCTTCATGCAAACCTTCCCCGTGCAAGAGAACTATCTGCATGGACTGCACTAGCCAAGGAGCAGAACTAAAGGGATCCTGTAGGTGGTTGCTGCTCGTAACCATCAGACCCCGCAGGGACCGATGTGTGCCAACGTGAATCATGAGGAGCTGCACAGACAGCAGACAGACCCTTGTGGCAGCTGATCCCATGGGCACTTGTGACTTCTTGATGCCCAGGGAATGAAGAGGATTCTAAAGGCTTCCTTTGCATATCTATGCTTCTTCTTTATGGTTCTCTCTTCTAGTTGGTGCTCTCACCTGTGACAAAATTTAGCTTGCAAGCCCTACAGGGAAAGGCATTTATCTTATTTGTTCTGTAAAATGCATATTATACATTGAGTGCTGAACAAACAATCAGAATAATGGCGTACAGTAGCTTAGTTATCTTTAGCACCTTTAAAAAGAACACTGTTCAGCAAGAAGAGAAATTAAAAAAAAATTACCATCACTTGCAAGGAAAGCAGTTTTTGTTTCTCGTTCTTTTGCTTCACTTACCCTATTATTTCTTATCAAGCATGTGATCTTCTAAAGACTTAAATCTAACTCTGCCACCAGCTTCAGTGGGAATACCTGCAGGAATGATAGCCTGAATTGGAAACTCCTCAAATAAGATTGTCTTCTCACTGTGTAAGTGATAAAAATCTCACAAAGAATACAGAGGAAAATTTAATTTAATGGTTTCAAGTTACTTTATTCATTACCTTAAATGGAAGATGCCTTGATGATAGTCAAACACACAATCCTGTTTATAATGCATTTTATGCATGTAAGGCTTTCCATTCATAAATATATCTAAATTTTTTTACAACTGTTCACAGGAATCATGTCACTCTCCAGGCTTTACAGCAGCTGTTTTACTTCTCATTGCAATGGCCCTCTGAAAAAAAATAGGGATTGCAAGTAAAACAGCACACATTTTCCACTATTAGCTAGCTGGTACAATTCCATGCTTTAGTTCCCTGCACACTAGCTCTTCCAAGGAAATCAGGGCTTATGTTTTATCTTCCACAGTACAATATCTATATGCTGGTCCTGCAGGTTCACTCAGACATCTAAATTCTTGTCTACACTAGTATTTTTCTTAAATCCCGATTCTGTACTAAAGATGCTGTCATTTGACTGTTGATAGCAACAACTTGTTCAGCAGGTACAAGCAGGCCTGGTTTCTTTCAGTGCTGCTTCAGCACTGTCCAGCTCATGGCAGAATTAATCAGCAGCAGAGTTGCTCCTGGTATCTGACCATCAGTAGCATTTCCATTGCTCCTGCCACACAGAGAAATACATTGTAGTCACTTGGGATTTCTGAGAAGTGACATCTAAACATTATTAGCCTGCTCCAATTCTGCTCCATTTGAGGGATTTGTTTGTACCCAGGCTGGAGTCTAGCTACGGTTTAGAAATGTTAACTAGACAGAGTTAAAGCAGAAATAAATAAATTCTCAGCTGATTATATACACCATGTGGGTCCAGCACAGTGGTAATTTTATTCCTGGTGCTCCCTGGCATTTGAAAATCCAGGCATGCCAGCAATGCTAAATCAACTACTTTCAGTAGCCAGTTTTCCCAGAGCAACCACCTCCTTTCCCCAGAAAAAACAATTTTAACTTTATAACAGCAAAACGTTGATCTATGCACACCCTGTACCTAAGTCTCCTTTCTAATCCTGAAGTAATACAGCCACTGTTTCTCACCCTATGAACTGAATCAACCCATTTCACCAATATCCAGACAGAACCAAGCACACAAACCAGCACAACATTCTGCAAATGTCATCTGTGACAGAGCATGCAGGTATCTGCCTTGGGTAGTGAGCTATCACATCACAGATTTTATGTGGTTTTTGGCAGGCACTGCAAAACATCCAATGCTATCTGGTAGCACACTCTGGATTTGGAAATAAAACCCCAGCCTATTTTTCCCCCTCCTTTTATGAAAGAAGACTTATGTTTGATTTTTCCTTTTCTCTACATTTTACATCTAAAAGAAATAGAGTATAGCTTTAGTATGATGGCACTACAAGAACTCGAGGCTAACCCCCGCTAAGTTCTTCAAGGGTTCTCAGAAAGGCTTCCTACACCTCCCCAAGTTTGGGACCCAAGAAATAGGATCCCTACCGTCCTTGGAACTGTAAAGCCTGAATATGGCACAGTTACATATGTAGGGCAAAAGTGTAACTGACCTTCACCTGTAAAACCAGAACTTCTGGTAGTTATACAGGTGCTGTACTACTGGATAAAAACAATAATTTAATTGCTTAATGTAGACAAGGCCTCTGAGGAATCTCCTTCTTTAAATAACCCAGCCAAATCAAAACTTCATCAGCAAAACCCACTCCTCTGAACTCCCTCAGCAAAGAGGAACTTGAAATACTTTGCCGGGTATGCTAAAAGGAAACAGTATTTCCCCCTCTTTAACCACCCGGAGAAACTAAAAAAAGATACACACTCGGACAACCGATTTCAAACAGGATTGTTCAAGCACTAAGTTTCAGAGGATGCCCAGTGCATAACAAATATGACCGCTGAAGTATCAGGATGTATTACTTACTTCTGCGGGTTAAGAAACAAAGCCAAATCCCTAGAGCTGGACTGAATTCCAACGTCTACACAATGGGCGATGACTCTTTGGGCCAACTGACACGTTTTGTGAGAAACCACAGAAAAATGACGTGTCTAAAATCCATTAAAACGTATCTGATGTTTTAACTTCTTATCAGGTTCATTTCAAGCTGTGAAAATTTCTGTCAATACAGCCTTTTTAGACAATTCCTTTTCACGCGGCGCTCCCGAAGCGCTCCACAACCCTTATCAAACGCAGCAGCGCCCGGGGCAGCAGCGGAGCGTCGCTCCCTTGGCCGTGCCGAGAAGCGCCGAGGCACCGCGGCGACCTGGGGGCCGCAGGGCGAGGGGGCGGCCGTGACCTGGAGCCACCCCCCGGGCCGAGCGCCCCGACCTCCGCCCGCGGGCA
>VZRO01008453.1:1895081-1938176 GCA_013397915.1 Daphoenositta chrysoptera | reverse complement strand
CTGTCTCTGACTTTAACAGTACCGACAGGCGGCTGGTGGAGGAGGATTGAGAATCCCGGTGCTGGGCGCTTTTTTTGTTGCTAGCTTGTTTGTTTCTTTAAATATCCGTCTTTGTGCAGAAGGCGCCTCTTACAAAGCAACCTGCCGCCTGTAGTCCGGCGGCTCTCCGGGCTGCTGGTGCAATCCCCGGGGTGGCTTTCCCAGGGCGTGACGGACGGAGCGCCTTGGCTCTCCGAGCCTGCAGGCTGCCAGCCCGCCGCCTAAAGTAAATACCAGGAGCAGGTTCGTAGTCCTGAGTTCACATGTTGTGCTGGAAAAACACAGCGGGTAATTTCTGCCTAATGAAATGGGTGTTTCTGATGGCCGGGAGAGGCTGGGGTTTGTCCTTTTTAAAAAAAAATAAAAATGTAATAGTCAAACCACACCCTCCCGCTGCCCCTTGTCATGTTCCCTTTGGCTGGTTCGTGCTGCGCGTCTGGTTTGAAAGCGGCGAGGGGGGGTAGGGGGAGGGCTGGGGACGCAGGTTACAGCCCTGTTTGTGTGTGACAGCGGGCTCCCTGCTTACAGGGTGGAGGCTGATCATGTGCGTGTTCCCGGGGAAAAGGAGGAAATTCACACTTGCTCTTGGCCTGGCCCTGGTTGTTTATTAACAGAAGCCTCTGAGAAATCACGTTGGCTTGGTCCTGGAGCTGGCTCCTGTTTCTGCACCCAGGTGCTGACTGCTAGCAGAGCCACGAAAAAGTGTTGAAAGCAATTCTAAGATTAGGAACTACGACAGCTTCGGGTATTTTCAGTTCTGCTCATTGCAGACAGTTTCTTGAACGCAAAGATGACGGTTTTCTGTGATTATTTCCTACATCTTGCAAGATTTATCATAATTAGAGTTCCTTGCTTGCATAGCTTAGGTTTTAACAATATCACTGTTGGCTGACAGTCACTTTTTCAAAAAAGTGGGCTGAAGCCAGTGTCAAGAAGCCTTCACGATTGTATTTGAGAACATAGCATAGTCTTTTTGGAATTGCAGGTTGACTGCTAACTGCCTGTGCCTGAACTTTTTCTCTTATTAATGTGTTTGTCCATTCCCAGTACATTCTAACTTCAGCCTGTCTTCTTCGTGTTTATGGCAGACTGTACTTCTGTGGTTTTGTTAGTAAGTAGTTTAACAAATCATTCTTTCTTTAGGTCAGCCATGCATATTTATTAGCATAGTTAACTAGACTTTGCACAAAAGCTACCAGTTTCATTATAGTTATTATTGAAAAAAAATATTTTTACTTGCATTCACTCCACACTTCTGCAGTTAAGTCTCTGGACCTGTATGGGAGCATACTCACCACTGTCAGTGATGACATTTCAGTTGAACTATTAAGAGTAAAAGTGAAGTGCATGCATAATATCCCTGAGTGTATGAGCTCTTTAGCCTACTAGTTCTAAAAGCATTTGATAAGACTGCAGGTGCATTTACATCAAACTGGCAGCAGGTAACAATTTTATAGATAAAGTATATTTTCCTTCCAGATAATTACACTGAACAAATGTTCGTGTTTATTTTCACACTTACCCTGAGCTGACATAAATTTGGCAATATTTGCAATCCAGATGATGGTGTGATTCACATTTGTACTGTTTATCAGCTTAAATGAAAGCCCTTTTACTAGACTGCTTGAGAACTGACAATCCTCTGTTGTTTCCCTGTTTTTCCAGGCTCAGCTTGACCATAAGGCACATCTTGCTTTTTGTAGGGACAGCAGCAAGTGTGGCATCTGTGAAGTTGCAGTAACCTGGATATGACTTTTGGCTGTGTGTGCCTGAGCTGGGTCAAACTGAGTAATTTTAAACTGTCCAGCCGTGGTTGTTGGCATGCTGGGTTAACTCTGTAGCCCAGACTGCAGACTGTCATCCAGGGGCTGCTGGTTGGATGTATCAGTAAACTTGATCCCTTGTGATTCCTCAGGCATTTCCTCGGTGAAAATAACTTGGTTTAACTGACTTGTCTTGTAACTTTCCTTTGTAAGAGAGAGTAGGATTTTCCAGAGGGGGTAATCACAACCTTAATAGTAGGGTTCAGGGAGATTTATATTTTTGGTAAAGCAAAAGAAAAGTGAAATCTAATGTAAATTGCCTGGAGTTCTGACAGTATAGCTTAGGCAGTGACAGTGAAAGGAATTCACATGTGACTGACTGATGTACCTTTGTATTAGTTTGAAAGGTCTAATTCTTTGGTGAAATACAATTGTTCCAACTCCATTAGATCCTCTTCACTTTATTGCAGTGTTTAAAATATGACTTTGTTTTGAAGGTCAGGCAATATTTTGAAAGTAGTTCAAATGTGTGGGGGTTTTTTTTCAGAGGAGAAAAGAATCTGTTTGAATTCCTGTTAATATTTTATTGAGTAGACTAGTCCTGAAGAATTAGAGATCTACTTGTCTACTTGCCTCTTGTGAGACCTAGGAACAAATTATTTGTTAAGGTATGTAAGACACTGAAAAGCAAAAGCCTTGGATGGGGCATGTTGTTGAGTTCTGTTACTAACTTTTTCTTAACTTCTCTTTGACTCCAATAGTTAACTAAGTCATTCAGAGCTGCTTTACCTCAGCAAAACAGAAATGAAAACTGTCTGTTGCATGCTCAGAATTGAGTATTCCTCTCTCTGTATCCCATGTAAGGAAGGCTGAAGACTTCTTGAGAGTGAGGATTTCATATCTTCACTTGCTTTCCCTGAAGTAATTTGTGGACTCATGCTTGAGAGCAAAGTGGTAATTTTAAATTTATTAGGTGTTGACCTATTCTAACCATTGTTGCTGTTCTGAGTAATCTGTTAATTTGCATTATTTTTTTATTCAGAAAGTAGCTGAGAGAAGCTCTGTGGCTCGAGAAGCTTATCAATGAACAAAACCAAAACTCTGCATTTCCTAGCAGCAGTTTAAATGATAATGTTTCAGGAGTGCTGCTAGGTACAGACCTTTGCTAAAGATGTCTGTAATACTGGTCATAATTTAAACTTGATTAGGCTTTACTGTGTCTACTTTAACTTACAAGGCAGCTACTCACTTCAACAAGTCTGAAAAAAATACTGCAGTTTTTGGGGAAAGGTGGGGTGAATCATGTTATTGTTTGTAGATAAATTAACAGATTCTAAATGAAGCAGAATGTTAACCCTTTTCTTGAAATGTTTCTCCTTGCCCTTGTTCCAGGTATTACCAACTTTTGTGGATGCTTTTTCTTTCTTTTTTTTTTTTAATTGGATCAAGAATAGAAACATAATAAAAAGACCTAGACCTTTTGCAGTAGGAGATAAAATGATGTTTTGATCTTGATTTAAGTCTTGGGTGCTTATAGCACCCAAAGTTTTCAAAAAGGAGTAAGTTTGAATGAATGATTTTGTAATAAGCGTATAGAGGTGTTTGGAAACTTGTAGATAAGAAATGATTTGCATTTATACAGTTTAGCTGTTTTTAACTTCCTCCTTTAATGAAAGTGCTAACTGGAATTTATTATTATATAAAATAACTGCACATGGATGTTCTGGGTGAGAGGAAGGAATGAAGGGGTACTGTAGACTAGTGCATTTAACACTGTTTGAATGCATTTAAGACTTACTGGTTTAAGATGCCATGTCTGAACTAAGTGTTACAATTATTGTTGATGACAAAATAAGGTTTCATCTTTAATGTATGTTTTCATAGCTGTATATGAGAGGAATAGAAGTGTTAGGTTTTCTCTAAACATGGTTTGTGTCCTAGGAATGTGAACTGCATTTAATTCTTTTGAGACAGACACTTTTTAGAACAAGTGGGACTTTTTTATAACAATTGCCCGAGGGCTGGGGGTTTGTTGTCAGAAACATTGATCTGTTGTAGTTTTGTTTTCTGATGGAGAGTGTTGTTCTAGACTAAAATATCTCTGTGTTAGCAAAAGTAGAAAGGCCTAATCAAAAAGCTGAGAGAAATAACATGCTTTTCATTAAGAATAACTCCTGAGAGTTTGACTTTTAAATGGCCGTGGTTTAAAAAAAGAAGGAATTTCAAAAGTCTTCATGGCTATTTGATTATTTTTTGTCTGAGAAAACTTATGTACGCTTAGCAACAAGGTGTTAGAAATGACCCTTCAGAATGTGGGTGGGGCTTTTCTCTGGTATTACTTTGTTTTGTTTTTTTTTCCTTAATATTGACTTCCCATGTGCTGTGCTATCTATGTTTGGTGTGTTCATTATGTTTTAAATTGTTTTCTTTGGTTTTAAATACAAGTAAGCAATCTATTAACAGAAAATGTTGCACAGTACCCTGGATGGCAGGCTATTTTAGGGTTGATGGAATTTTTGTCTTTACTTTTTGGGTTCAGATCTGATTCTGGTTCATTAAGCGTCCCAGGGAAGACTGGTATATGACATAAGCTTATAGCCTTTTCATGGCAGTTATGCAAGCTTGTTATTTAAATCTCGTTAAAGCAATAAGAAATGGGATTTTTTAGGTTTTAGCCCCCCTGCAGTTTATCTGCATGGGTGCTCACCCATAACTTTTTAAAAATCTGGCTCTGAGGCTTTTTAAAGACCTGTTTTTAAAATTAGTAACCTATTGTGTTATGGGTGATACTAGTAGTGGAAGTGCAAGTCTGGAGCTAGGAAAACATCATCTAAATGGTAGAAATGCTTGTGCCTTCTCCACTAGTTGGATTCTACCACTTCCAGTAGTTTTAGCAAATTTAGCTCTTCATACTGTATAGACCTCAAGAAGCTGGTAATACACCTGAAAACACTGTCCTTTTAAGCTTGCCAAACCTGTGGTATGGAAAGAAAACTCTTTTTGTGACAAACGCTTAAACTAATATTTAGTCAGTCTGGAAAGGTGATTAGAATCCCGAAGACTGATGCCTGTGCTTTTTAGTGAACAGAATATTTTTTCAGTAATTGCTACCACTAAGCAGGCACAGTTGAAGAGGAGATAAAAACACTGAGGAATTAGTTAGAGGTTCAGGATTACTAATTGCACTTTACTGAGTCTATACTGAGCTCTAGTTGTGCATTGAAATGGTTGGAGAAAAGAAATCAGGCATGCAGGTCTGCTCATTTGCATCAAAAGGACTGTTTGGAGACCAGTTTTCCTTTAACTGAGTCAAACTGAATAGTCTTTACAAATGAAGTCTTAGTACTCTCTAGATAGTGCTAATTATAAGTTTGAGTTAAGATACTGACCACAGTCTACAGACAACATAAGGTAATGGAAATAATGCTAGGAAGAAGTTTTAGGCTGTATGTTTAATATTCCTTATATAAGTTACATCTTGAGCTAGTGGCTAATTAGGTCCAGGCAATTCAGACATACTGGCTTTAAGAATTCCCTCCTGATGTGTGAATCTGTTCCCTGCCTAAAATGCCATTGACAAGCATTACTTTTCAGCTGAAAACCCCCCTAGTCCTCTGGACATGTAAGGGATTTGCTTTGATTGTGCAAGTGTGTTTTTTCTGTCAAAACTATTTCAGAGAGGTTAAACCAAGTTGAATGGAACACACTGTTATGACTTTTGAGGGAAACCTAGCTTTATGATTAATGAAATTCTGCTTTTGTGTCTAAATGCTTTTGTGATCTAACAGGGGTAGCAAAAACTAAAACTTAGCTGGAAAGTGATAAAAGTTGAAATGAACTGGTATTTGTGGTAAGTCTGTAGATAATAAGAAACCACTCTGATTTTATCTTTGTGTTAATATCTGTTGGAATAGTTGCTTTGTTATAAATTAAGTGAAATAAATTGTAGCTAAGCAAAATTCAGAGCATGCATAAAGAAAATAATTCCTGCTTTGACCAGTGGTTCTGATGAAGGTGGAATTGAAAATCACAGTGTGAAGTAGTAAACTAAATGTTGTGATAAACTTAAGAGAAGTCTAATTTAGCAGATAGTACAGATAAGTCATGGAGTGTTTGTTCTGTCTTCCAAAGTGAATTTCATGCTAATGGAAGACTCTTCTGAAGTGTGTTTGAGTAAAGCACTTTCTAGGTAATTCTTGATTTTTCAAGATTTTTGGCTAGGAAAAATATTATCATGTAGAATAGATATTGAGTGATGCTCATTTCATCTTGTGAAAAGGCTAAAGCCAGTTAATTTCTACTGTTAAGGTTGTTAGGTTGATAAACCAAAGAGGTAATTGATAGTTTTCTGGATGCATGAATGACTTGGCTCATAACTGTAGTTAAACTTTTTACAGGGATTCCCCCTTCCCCTCAGGTCTTTAATTGTGACTAAAAATTACTGCTTTTCTGTAACTGTCCCTGTCTGGAAGCTTGATTATCTAAGATGAAAACTTGAGTCAACAGAGGTAAACTCTGTAGTAGTTCAGACTAGCAGTAGCAGTCAGACTGTCTCCCTGGACTGTTTTGTGCCTCCTGAGTCTCTGCATAATGAAGATGTGTAAGGTTGTAAAATAACTTTTTTCAATGTAGAGATAAGTTTTCCATGTGATTGGTTCCCTTCAGTCATTGAATTGCAATTCTGCCTTTTGCTACTGTCTGGTTTGGTTCTCTAGTAAGACTAAAAAAATCTGCTTTGACATGAAGTCCAATGTTCATTGCTTCTTAATTTTTTTTCCAGCAATCACCTGTTTTTCTCATACCTTCTTATTCTACGTGACTTTAACGTTTTCTTGTGTTAGGTACATGTAACTTGCTAACTGTGTGTAATGCTTCAGGATAGTGGTCATCTCCTTCTGTTACAGGCATTGCCCTCAAGATTATCAAATTATTGTTATTATTTATTATATTGAATTACGTTTTCTAGATCTGCTTTCTTCCCTTGTATGCTCACCTGTAAGTTAGACAGCTCCTCTTCAGGTCATCTTCTAGCACAGATATTCTTACTGGGGGAGCCATTCCTCTGATTCCATGTTCATTCTTGTCTCCTATGAAGATGCCCTGTGTCTAGGTACTGCTTTCTTCATTTCTCTACACACTGTGTAGAAGAGGGTTCTTTATTGCCCTGGTCTGTTCTGCAGAATTTTGTTGTAGATTACTCATTACTTCGGGAGGTTTTTTAGAGTGTGAATCCTTGAAGAACTGGAGGAAGTTCTAGGACTAGGGTTGTCATCCAGAAGATCAGCATGGGGTGTTAGTTTTAAGTGCAGATTTGCACTTAAATGTAAATTTTACTTGGTATTTGTAATGTCTTTGAATTTCACCATATAATAGAAGAGTCTGTTAGAGTTTGATTGTACTGATGAAATAGTGTACACTCCTGTAAGTTTGTTCATATCATCTCATTCGTACCAGTGAAGAGCAGAAATTACATGTCATCAATTTTGAAAATTTTAAGCTTTTATTAAATGATGCTTGGTATATCTTAAGAATAATTATAAATGGATTTCTAATTTACTTATGTATTCCAAGAGTATAAAATAGATTTGACTTTTAAAAATGAGAGTGAGTTACTATAGTGATTCTTTTCAAGGACATTAGCAAACCTGCTGGTTTGTTATGGAACTGGAAATTGAGTATCTGTTTGGCTATGACTCCTGATGCCAGGCCAACTCTTGGGTAAATATTTTGGAATGGATTTTATGCAGTACAGTACTAGTTGCTATAGAGTGGTGGCAGACTGAAACAATGGCTGCAGGGTGGGGTTTTTTGTTTTACTTGGTCAGTGCTTTTCTTGCTACTTTGATAATTTGCGCTCTTGTAACTAGAACTCAGGAATATGAAAGCTTTCACAAAAAGTCACTACTAGTAATAGATGATAGTTTCATAATGATCTGGTTTCAGGCTTCCCCTTGGTGAATCGTGTCCCAGGGCATGGCTCAGTATCTGGCTCTACTGTGTAGTAAGACACCTTTATAGTGTGAAAAAGTGAAAAAGAATGAGTTGTCTGGCAACAGTATTTATTTGACCAACAAAGTATGTTGCCCAGAGCAGTTTCTATGGACTACGGTTTCAGTGCATAGGTATTTCAAGCATTCCATGATGTGTTTAGTAGAGCTTCCTCTTGTTAGATGACTTCATGTGTCGGTCCACACACTCCTGTATTTTCTTAGAGGCAAGATACATAATTTGATGGCAGTGTCATGCTTTTAGACATATTTCCATTTTGCTTTTTCATATACTGTCTTGCTTACAAAACCCAGTGGAAGATCAGAATCTCCCTTTTTAATGAAAACTAGTGGCTGTTGGATAGCCTGTGGCTGGGCAAGAGTTCAAAGGACAAAGAAACCCTCCCCACTGTCTAAAACAAATGAAGGTCTCCTTCCTGCTGCCCTCCAGAAGGTGCTCTACTTTGAGCAGTACATCAGCTGGAAATTGAAAAGGGCCCTTTAAACATTTTGTTGTTGTTCTCAATTTTAGTGAAAAACAATTATGCCATGTTTTTAATTAAAAAAACATTGGGACAATGCCGTCTGTGATATAGTGTCCTCCTGAATGGGAAAATGTCTATGTGGAAACAAACAAAATTGAACCAGGTTGTGTTTTAGAAAGCTTTGCATTGTTAAAATGATTTTCATAGTATCACTTATTTTATGTTGAGAAATCTGGTTTGCGTTCACCTTCCATGTCCAGGTCGATAATATTTTTGTGTTCGGATCATATCCAAGCATTGCATACTTCTTGTAGAATGCTGGGCGTTTTACTGGGAAACATGCAAGTTGTTTCCACTTAAAGTGATAGCCTTACTGAACATGATTGCTGCTTACTTTCAATGTGGATGGAATCAAAAGTTTTAAGACTTCTTTAACACTTATTGTACATACTCTGGCTGTTGAAAGACTGGGATAGTTTCCTTTCATATCTGGAAAAGGAAAATAATCTGAAAATTGTGATGGAAAGACTATGTTTACTAGTGAAAACATTGCTCAATTCTGCTAATTGATTTTGACAGATTTCTCTGTTAGGTCTAGTGTTTGCTGTATATTGAAGAAGGTCAAAACTGGAATTACTTTAGGATTGCTGCATTTTGTGATCTAATTCTTTAGCTTTTTTGAAGCCTTTAAAAAAAAATAAAAGGCCAAACAACTGTTTCCTTCTTTAAAAATCAGTGAAATGCTCTAACAAGGCCCTTCTTTGTTTTGTGTCAGATGTATTGTAATACTTCTGATAAAGTCTCCAGCAATATTGAAACTGTATCTAGTATTACATGAGAGTTTTTCTTGTTGCCATAGTGCAGTAAGGACTATTTCAATAAATTTAGTTGTTACGCCTATAGCAAACTGTTTTCAGACAGATAAGGATTGATATGTAGACTGGGAAAAAAAAAGAAAAAAAGAGAACAATGAAGTAATTTTATGCATTGACTGCTGGTATATTCACCAAAGCCATCTACGAGCATCCAAAGACCTAACCAGCCCAAAGTGGTGAAATTATTGCAGTTCTGGGAAGTTTTCAATATATGAGCTGGGTTTGCAGTCTGTCTCAGGTGTTCTAGCCATTTAATAGGAAAAAAGAAAAGTGAAAGAAGAGAGGATTTGTTTCTCTCTCTCCTAGAGCCTTTGTCAGGATTTACAGTAAAACATCTAGTTTTCTATTATCTTCTGATTTCTGCCTGTCTGTAGCTTTTGGCTAAAGTTGGCCTGTAAGGTAGGATCTGTGATGAAATTACAGTGTTTGAATTTTACAGTGTTCAAATTCTGGTATAATTTTCTGAAGAAATAATCAACAATATCTCCTAACATTCTGATACTGGCTCAGTATCTTGAGTATTAGTAGTTTTGAAGGAGTTACTAATTCTTACTGGTGAAAATAAATTGTTTGTGGTCTACTACAAGCTCCAGAATACTTTCATTTCATGATTTGCTTTCTCACCTGCATTAAGTTTAAGCTTGAACTCAAAAAATTGGTGCATCAAATTTTTGAGAGATTTGACAAATTTGAAAACTTTGCCTTCTCAAAGTAGTTTTCATTCATTTTGAGTAATAAGTGTCAAGTGGCAGCACAAAAATTGGTGCATGCGAGACAGTCATGTATTGAAGCTCAAGTATTGTACAGTGTTCTGATACTGGTGATTTGTAAAAACCTATTGAAATTCAGCCCTTACCTTAAGTGCCTGTCTTATCTTCAGTGTTCCACGTTTGTCTCCAGGTCTGTGAACATTCTTGTGTGTATGGATGGTCATAAATATCCATGTATATAATTATAAATGCACTGATCTAACTCTCTCAGTAAGCCTACCTGTGTTGAAACCTTTTCTCCCTCATTTCCTCCCACAAGCACTCTGCACCAAAAATCTCACATCCACAACCTTAAACCAGACACTCCAATCTTCTACTTTCAGGGAAAATGCCAATTACAGCAGTCTTCAAATGTGTTCATCCTGCTCCACTGGCTTCAGAGAGCAGCCTCATGATGTCTGGCTCTGTCAGAAGTTTCCTGTGAGGTTACAGATCAGCCATTAAATCCTCTACACCTGCCATGTGGACTTTGTAGTTTGGAGTGGCCTTGCAGTTGGACCTGTTTATAACCAGCTAGTCTGTGTGCTGGCGGTGGCTGGGATACCCAGGTTTTCTTCTGAGGGAGTGCTTTTTTGCTTGCTATACTCTTATAACCATAGATACTTTTCCCTTATTTTGGAGAGGATTCCTTTTAATAGGCTTTTGACTTGTGTCATCTCTTCTGGATACCTGCTAGGCAGAGACAGACTGAGTTTTCTGGATTAACCTTACACTGAATTCCTTAGCTGCTGAGAAGGAAGTCTTGCACCAAGGGGAAAGATTCCTCCCTAACCACCTCAGAGGTAATAAGGATGGTACTCAGAGCAGGTAGAGCTTAATTTATCCAAGTCCTGAGGATAAACAGGGTGTTTCTTTATGTTGCAAAAGGGTCAGGACAATTTCTCTCATTCTTGATGGACTTGCCTTTTTCCTAGCGTCAACTGTCTCCTTCTATGGCAATATCATGATGTTACCAGCAGTAGTAGAAACCTGCAAGCAGAGTGAGATACCAACATATTTCTGATACCTTTATATCCTTAATTTATGAAGTGAAATGTGGAATAGCAATGTGTTTTGTCATGGCTGATAGATGTGTGAGTAATCTGAAGCTATTTCCACCTCAGCAGCAGTAAGAGAGGACGAATGCTTTCCCAGGTACACAGTACTGTGTTCTGCAGGCACCTCCTCACCCCGCTCCCAGCCCCTCTGAGGCACAGAAAGGAAGCGGGCAGTGCTGGCCCTGCTGTCTCTGCCGTCTGATTGCTGTCGTGGGGTTCTGTCTCCTGCCACGCAGAACTGTCTTTGATTCTCTTCCAGCTCTGTGGGGTTGATGATACTGACTTTTACAGCAACCACAAGTACATGGTAGCAGTTAAATTTGTATGCTGCATTTTACTATGGCTTTTAGGAGCTTTGGCCAGCCCTTTGTCTGCCTTATTCTCCACCCCCAATGTCCATCTGACTTAAACACCATTAAATGTTAACAACATTTTAAAATTGGTGCTTAGTTTATTTTAGAAATTTCTTTTTATATTTACATATGTGAAGTCGAGGTCAAATGAAAAAAAAAAGAGACTTCAGCAAGTTTAGATTTTGCTAAAGCTTACTGCATTTGTTGTTGCTTACTTGCTATATGCAAGGAGACTTATCTCTTTAATTACTGAGCTTTCCTGTTTGTATATGCCTGTACAAAATATTGTGGTAGTCTGACTTTTCCTTATGTTGACTATCTATCTTAACCAGTTTTGTAGGTAGAATATTCATGATACATTTCATTTTTGTAATGAGCAGTTTTAAGTCTAATTCTTGAAAGTGGGCAATGGTCAGTCAAATATGTTTGGTGGAACTGAGTTATATTACTTGATTTTTTAAAAATTTTTTCCCCTTGGAGGGCTTCTCCAAGTTGTTGTTATTAAGCAAAATTGGGGGTTGGGACTAGATGATCTGTAAGTTTGCTTCCAACTCAAGCCATTCTGTGATTCTAAAATGACATTTATTTAGATCATGCTTAGCTTGTACTTGTGTGTGGTTGTATCATCTTTTTAAACTGTCTTGGTTTGTATAAAAGACATCTAACATTCTCACTTAGTTGTAATGTCCCCAGGACAGTGGGATGGGAAAAGTCATGCAGATACATGAAGTAATGTGTTGAAAAATTTGTTGTAAATTTAGTTACCACAGAGCCAGAAAGAGAAGCCAGATTTTTGTAAATCTAAGCAGTTTGCTAGGTTATCCTAATTTGAGATTGCAGCTTATCAAACATAGGGGGAAGGGAATTAGTCACATTTAGAGTGTCATATACCAGCACCATCACACCATCTCTGGTTTAAGTCTTAAGTAGGAAGAGGGTTATCTATCTTCATGGAAAATAATTTTCAAAATTTTGGGGTTTTTTTTGTTTCAGAAATACTTCTATATCAGCTGTACGTGAGACTGCCTCATTTCAGTAAATAGGTAACTTAAGTTCCAAATTTGATGAATCAAACTGCTGAGGAGTTGGGATTGACCTTAAGGATCCCCAAGTTACAACCCCTGGCCATAGGTAGGGACACCTCTGACTAGACCAGGTTGGCCAAGGCCTTATCCAGTCTGGCCTTGAACACTGCCAGGGTTGGGGCATCCACAGCCTCCCTTGAAAACCTGTTCCAAGGTCTCACCACCCTCACAATAAAGAATTTCTTCCTAATATTTAATCTTTCCCTCTTTTCATTTGTACCCATTACTCCTTGTACCATCACTGGAGTTCCTGATAGACTCCTTTTCCAGCTTCCCTGTAGACCCCCTTCAGGTACTAGAAGGCAACTTGAGATTTCCACACAACTTTCTCTTCTCCAGGCTAGCTTTTTCCCCAGTAGTTTCTTTTTTCCACATGAGTAACTTTCTGGTATTCTAACATCTTGTAAGCTGTTGGTTAAGACAAGCGTATATGTTAGTATTTTTGAAGTGATAACTGAATACAAGGCAATTCAGAATCCCCAAATGCTTTGCAATAATAATTTAAAAAATCAAATGTTCTTGAATTAATTGCTCCAAGTACCTAATCATAAGGAAAGTTTGTGTCTCACTGTGGAGAGTAATAAAAAATGCACAGAAAAAATGATATGGTGTTAACTAAGAGTATATAAAATGTACATGTATTTTTGTTTGGGGTTTGGGTTTTAGTTTTGTTTGTTGTTATTTCTATACAAATAAAATACAGGAATAAGTCTGGAAAAGTTTACTGTCCTCAGCAGTAGAGAAACATACATGCTGTAGTCAGCATACATACTACACTGGGAGACATTATTGGTTGTCAATGAAAAGGAGAAGAAGCTAGAGACTCCTTAGATTTTTAAATTCCTTTCCACCTCTGCATGCTGCTGTCTTTGCTTCCTGACAGAACTTTTGTTTTGGGTCATCTTCTCATATTCTTCTGTCATACTCCCTCATTAATGAGAGGATAGACCTCTGGTATAACTTTTCAGCTATGTTAATTCTGATTTGCTACAAAGATTTTTTTGTCTAATATCAGCAGTTAGTTAAAGTCTAAATTGTTTCACTGTGAGTCAGAGTATACTTGAAATCTTGCATGGTGGTATCACTTATGCCTTCATTAACTATGTTTTAATATCTGAGTAAGCCGAACCAAGTTACTGAATGCTTTTGTAATCTGAGCCTGTTTAAACTCGAAATAGTCCCGTTCACGGTTAATCATCTGCGTTAATGTTTGTATTGTAACTTGTCCTTGCTCTGTGTGCCACTGAAATGACAGCCCCTTGATAAGGATAAAATTAAGGGTATTTGATAGAATTGTGTTTTAGAGCAAGAAAATGCTTGAAAGTAAGCAGCCATTTAAATTTCTGATTTTTTTTTGCAATGTAGAGATGACAAATGAAAGGTGGGGATTTTTTAAGTGGAGTTAACTGAACATACAAACCATGTCGCTGGCTGCAACACTAACTACTGGGCAGAAGAGCAGGACTTGTTGAAAGTAAGAGTTCATGCACAGTACACTGGCAAACACATTCTTCTGGCAACTCCTGATTAACAGAGCTGTAGAGACCAGTTTTGTTAACCATTGCTACATGATAAAACCAGTAATTTGTTCTCTTCTAGAAGAAATCCTTAAAATAGAGCTGGTAGCACTTTTTAAAACATAGCTCTTTGGTAACCAAATGTGCTGTTTGAAGGTGAAATGAGCATTTTTATGAGTAGATTTCCCCTAAGCAAAGTTACTTTCCTGACTTGGGAAATATTTCTCACTTTCTTCTATACAAAAAAAAAGAAAAGGTATATAATAATAATACTCTATACAAATAAAAAAGGTATATTTTCTGTATATCTGAGGCATATAACAAAAAACTTTGGTTGCCAGTATAAAATTACAGTATAAAATTTGCTTCAATAAATTGAAAGAATTAGATTGTATTTTCAAAGTAAAAAGCATCTCAAGCATTGCTGAAGTATATTCCAGAGGATTGGAATTTAAATAGTGAACAAAATTTACTTAAGCAAAAAAACCGATTGCATTGCTTTAATAAAAATGCATCTGATCTGCAATTGAGTATTGTCAAAATGTGCTCCTTTAGACGACTTTCTTCTTGAAACAAGCAGGAAAATTTTCAATGCTTATTTCTGTAAACCTTACTGATGATGAAGAGGGGGTGAGTAAATGGCATATCTAAGTTCAGTAGTTCTTGATCATAGCTTAAAAATGAATGAATACTGGAACTACCATTTCTGACTTTGATGTTGCAGATGAATCCATCTAAGTTTATTAGTATGGATCTGTCCAAACAGAACATCTTACAAAATGGACAGCTATATCCTTAAAGAGAAAAATTACACATTTTCTTCTCTGTTGTTCAATAGAACCTCTGAAAAATTTGGCTTTGGGGTAAAGATGTTATATTTTCTGGCCTTGAACTCTTCCAATGATTGGACATCCACCACTTGGCTAGGCACCCTCACAGTAAAGAATTTCTTCATAATGCCTTTTATAAATCTACTCTTATTCAGTTTTAAACCATTCCCCTTAGTCCTATCCAATACATGCCCTTGTAAAAAGTTCCTCTTCGTGTTTCTCATAGCCCCCTTTAGGGTATTGCAAGGCTGCTACAAAACTGCCTCCCCAAAGTCTTCAGTTCTCCAGGCTGAACAACCCCAGCAGTCTCAGCTGTTGCCATAGGAGAGGTGCTCCAGCCCCCTGATAATTCCTCTCTTGATCTCGGTCTACCCCACTTTTTATCTCGGTCTACCCCACTTTCCTTTTGTTCCTGCTTTCTGAGTTTGTTTTCTTCTGATGTTCTGTTGCTTTGTGGTGTTCTCAAAATCAGGCTGTATTGCTGTGGTTAGCTTGTGATTATTATTGTTAATAATATTTCCACTCACTCCTGCCCTTCTGTGCCCCACATACCCTATAGCAACCATAGGATAGCAACAAATACACATTGATGGTAGTGAATCACTTTCCTTGTTCCACTCACATGCTTGTCTGGAACTTCAGGACTGAACTGTGTTCAAAAGTAACATATACAACCTATGGAAATCTCACTGGTTTGAGGATGTAGGGAGGGTGGGGAATACTGATTTTTTTTTTCATAGCCACTTCTGAGTCTTTGCCTTGAATTTCTGTGTTTCTCTTGAGTTTTCTGATCTTTCATTGTTTTCTGGTTATATAATCTTTCTTAAAGATTGAACTTCTATGTTAAAAGAATTATTATTTTAGGCTTACAGGTCATTTTAGCTATATTAAAAGTGAAATCGTTGTGCAGTTCACTAACTACAAAAGTGTTCTGTAAAAGAAAACTTCTTAGATGCCAGTGAATAGTCAAGTAGTGGAACAGGTTGTGCAGGAACGTTGTGCAGTTTCTGTCCATGGAGATGTCTAAGAGCTGGCTGGATAAAGCTGCAAAAATGCCTGATAAGACCTCAGAGATGACCTTTCTTTCACCAGGAGGTTGGATTGGAAACTCCCGAAGTTCCTTTCTGCTTGAATTATCCTGTAATCTTAGATGGTTCCATGGTGAATATACCCATTCCAGTTTATTTCCAATTGTGAGGGATTGCATTGCATTATTAATGACTTACATAGGCTTTGCTGTCTCTAATGTCTACCAGTTGGACTTGTACTTGAAGAGAAATTTGTAAATGTTATGCTGCCACTTAAACGACTTTATTTAGCTTTTTTCATCCCTTCACTTGTCATGGCCCGTCTTAAGACAGACATGGTGGGACATCTCAATATTGGGAGCTCTCCTGTTGGTTGGAAGTCATCTTGTCTAAATTAAGGATATGTGCCTGCCTGGCTGCTGTAACAATTAGTGTTTTCTGTAGGTGAACAGGGAAAGTTAGCCTGTCCTCCAGATGTTTAAATATGATCCTAGGATACTTTAATTTGGAATAGACCTCAGGAGATTTCTAGTCCAACCTCCTGCTTAAAGCAAGGTCAGTCCTAGTGCCCCTGAGGGTTTTTCCCATAAGGTGTTGAAAACCCCCTAAGGCCCAGTTACTGCAGTAACTCTGGGCACCCTCCTTCACTGGCTTGACTGTCCTAATGGTGAAAAAGGTTTTCTCTATCGTCAGTTTAAAGCCACTTTTGTTTCAACTTAGGTGCAGTGTTTCTTGTCCTCCCACCATGCCCTGTTGATCACTGCTGCATTGTCTTCTTGGCCTCTTTGCAGGTCCTGTGAGCTGCTTTGTAGGTCTCCCCCAGAAAAGGAGCTCTTCTCCAGGAGGAAGAAACTCAGTTCCTTCTGTCTTGCCTCCTAAGATGGTTCTTCAGTCTCCTGATCATTCTGTAGCTCTCTGCTGAACTTCAGCTTATTTCAGTCCTTCCTGTACAGACAGCCCAAAACCAGAGTGATGGGTAGAACAGTATAATTGTTTTACTTGATCGAAAGCCTATGTTCCTCCTGTTAATGCAGCTAAGCATGATGTTGGCTTTGCTGCCAGGGCATGCATCTGAATCATCAGCTTGCTGTGCACCAAGATCCCCAGGTTTTCTTAAGCAGAGCTTCTTGTGTTGTTGCAATACATTTTTCCTTTCAGTGTCAGGACTTTGCTTTTGCCCTTGTTGAATTCTGTAGAACTAAAAAGCTGCTCAAAACCCCAAGCAAAAACCAAAGCAAGAAAACCCCATCTAAAACCCCACCTTGAAGAATTTCCTTTGGCAAAACATTTAGGCATGTATTTGAGTGCTATGAATATTGAAATGCTTAGATTCTTCTTGAAGCTGAGCACAGCATCCTTCTACCCATCCTACACAACCTTCATGACTGAAAATACCTTAAATGTTTCAGGATCACTTTATGTATGGTTTGACTTAAGCAAACCATGTTCTGCCAATGTGTCCTGTGTGATAGATTGCCCAGGGGAGATAGGGTGAGGTTCTAGGGCTGCAGGACAAGAAATGTTTGTAAGTTGTGTAAATTGAACATGGTTTTGCTCCCTTTTTCTGTTCCTGTGCTTCCTCCTTCTCCGGATCACATGCCCAAATCAGTTACTGGAATAGATCCTTGCAGTGAATGAGCTGTGCTGGATTATTTTTGTTGATATGTGTTTATTGGGAATAATATTTGCTTTCACTCCTGATTATTGTTAGTTTTATAAAACTGTATTTGTACATTATGGCGTGTTGATTAATTCAATTACTTGTACTCAACCTCATGTTCTTTGTTTTGAATTCTGCTGTTGTGATATGGGTCTCTGTGTGATGCTGAAAAATAGGCTAAGCTGATAGTGTACCATTTTTGTTGGAAAAAATACTGAAGTACTAGTTTGAAAGTAGACTATAATCTCATCTGGCCACAGATGTTTATAACTACTTTGTTACTTCAATGGAGCACTTCTACTGTTAAAATTTAAGTTGCTATTTTGAAACTTGGGTAGTTTTAGTCTGTTAATTCTGCAAATGTTCTTAGGCCAGTATTAATATAATAGGAATTTGAAGCTGAAATAAACCAAGTAAGAAAAATCTCAGAAACTCAGCATTAAATTTTATATGTTGATATTACGTTTAAAAAGCTTTAAGTCACGTTTTCTGCATGTTACGTTTGAATCTATTTTGATGCAAAATTGCTAGCCATTCTTAAGTAGCTGAACTACTACTTTAGCTGATATTCCTCAGGTCCAGATGCTTGTTCTTGGATTTCCTTCTAAAAAACGTGGTTTAAAAGGTTTAGTGTGCACTCTGGGAAGTCATTAGGTCATGAGTGGTTTCTCCTAGAAGTTCAGAGATCAGAACTGGGAGTTCCTCAAGGAAAATACCCTTCTGATAGTCTCCTTTCATAAGTGGAATATGCTCAGTTGATGACAGTCATAGCAGTGAGTGGGGGGAGACTGCTTAGGTTTTGACAATATGAAGTCTTAATGTTGGGTGAACAGACTGTGGAAGGGAGCTGTTGAGTTGTATCCTGTAAGATCTGTAATCATCTGCTCTCTCGGTTCTAGGAATGAAGCTGCTGCCTAGTCTAAGCAGTGTACAAGTACAGAAATGCATTGTTTATTTTTAAGTGTGTTATTCCAGACGAGGGGTGGATAGGAAGGCTGAGGAAGAAAGCAGTAATGTGAAGGATGCCTGTGTGATGATGTATTCAGCTTTTCAGTTGTCTTTATGTTGTTCCTCTCTCCTCCCAGCTCCACACACCCAGTCTTGTAACTGATGATGTGACTGACCTGCCCTCTGAAACTTCCTCACTCTTCTGTAAGCAGGCAGTGGCAACCCTTTGTGAAACTAAGGCTAAGGCACTACAAAATGAGGGGGCAGTATTAGTTTGGTTGCTGATCTACTGGACTAATTCGTTCTGGTGCAAAAATTAGAAGTGAGCAAGTGATTCTTGACTATATCAAATTTTGAGTACTTAATCAACTGAATCAATCCCATACATGTCTTTCAACCCCATATCATGTCTAAAAGTGAAGCCAGTTTCTATATTACCTTATATTGCAACAAAATGATAATTTAAGATGTCTTGTATAATTTTAAAGAAGTAATGATATATTAGTGTTTACAACTGGGAAAAGAGCTGCTACTGTTTGAGAATCATAATTTTTCATAAAACATGAGCAGTCTTGCACAGAACACTCTTAATGAGAGACTCAACCCCAAAATATTTGAGAAGTTATGATAAACAGTTATAAAATAGTAAGCCAAACTTTTTTTGAACTAGTTATCTCAACTATTGTTTTTAAAACTAATGGTGGTTTCTGACTGAATTCCTTCTGACAAAAGGTTGCTGGAATTGGTCTTTATGCTACTACCAGAAGATACCTTTCTCTAGATTATTTCTGCTATTATGAAGAGAACTGCAAAGGAAATGAGGAGCTTCCTATGTAATCAACTGGCCAACTGCCGTTTCCTCTATCAGGAATAGGGTTGGCAATTACTCACGGGCGCTGCGTTTGCATTGTTGTCCTGAGGATGGAATAAGACACTCTGAAGCAGTAGGAGGGAAAAAGAAAATACAGTGGCCATGGCTGAAATACTGCAGTTACAGAAAGAAAGTAGCTTTTTAGTCCCATAGTTAAGCTTTTGAGTGCTTCTCTGTTTTAATGACTGTTTGGTGGCACAATGAAATGTTACCTTTAACAGATTTCATTGAGCTTTTTAAACATGCAGCCCACCCTGTCTCTGTAGTGACACTGTTAATTGACTGCTTCTTCAAATGTCATTGTCTTTTAATAATTTTGTTTACTCTCCTCCTCTGGCTTGTTTTGTTGGAATGGTGCTACTGTGGTGTGTGCAGGACTTTGGAGACTCTCAGGGCTGTAAAACTTTGTCAGTGTTTGTGTGTGGACAACATCTGAGACATCTGATGCGGTGTTTTGCAGAACATCTCTTGGCACTGCTGAGTAGTTCCTCCACCATTTGTGTCATACCTGCTTGAGCTGAATGCTTGCCTTTTTATGCTCAGGACATTTAAAAATATTTTGGAGGCTAGAGTTAGAAGCTGGTGATTGGAGCTCTAATGTACTCTGCACTCAGTGGCTCCTGATGTTTTGGAGCAAACACTATTTACAATAGAAAATAACATCACCTTGGTATTTGATAACTTTAGTTATGTACTTTGTTACTTTTAGTTGAAGCAGTGGAAAACTTGTTTGTGTGCAGTGCTATTCATACGCATGGGTTGCTACATCCTCTAGTACTAAAAAATATGACTGAAGTTCTCCTCAGTTAAATGATTTAATAATTGAATTATAGTCTGATTTTGTTTTACTAACCTTTCTTAGGTCTATTATTCTGAGTTTAAAATACTGTATTACTTTCATAGTGTTTTGTTTGTTTGTCCTTAGGCAAGTGAAATAGATGTTTAGACAGGGATGATGAAGTTCCTGCATTCCTACAGATAACCAGCGTATTTCCACTGTAGAAGCCAGCCTCTAGTATACTGCCAGTTGCTTGGATTTCTGGATCTGCAGAAGCCTTTCTTGCCTCTGTAAACTACTGCTGTTGGTTTTATTTTGGGTGTCAATAGCTACCCAAGGGAAAAGTATGTGGATGAGATTTCATATTTATATCTTAAGATGATAAAATGGCTTTCTAGCAACAGGAGAGTGCTCTCTTCACTCCTCCTTCAATTGAACAGGTTTGTTTGGGGTTTTTTTAATCCCTCCTTTATGCTGGCATTGTGTTTTATGTGACTCCATGGTGAAGTTCTTAAGAAAGCTGGGAGACTAGGATTGATTCTTGTTGGGATTTTCTCTCTCAACTAGCTCATTAGAGTTCACCTAAATGCTTGTGTTGAAACAATTGAAATGGCACACAGCTGGAGTGGGGGTAGATCGGGGAAGGGAAAGCCCCTTCCAATGTAACTGTTAGTTGCCATTGGTTTAGTTTAATGTCATATTTTCCCTTGCTGCCAGAAATAGGACATACGGAGTAATTTTTCCCTTGAGGTGGCCATCCAGCAATCAACAATTAGGGACTTTTTGGGGAATTTATTTCTAGGTCTATGTGACTAGTACATTCCATGTTCTATAGTAATAATAATAATAATGAAGACATATAAAAGAAGAAAGGATTCAGGTACAGAGATTTTCTTGTTAGATAAGCCTGTTTAGATACTTGTTTCTTTCAGCCAATGAACTTGCTTCCAGTCTGGCAAAACAGACACTATTGTAGATGGGGAGCAAGTGTGGAACCCCATTGGAGAAAAGGAAGTTGTCCGGTAATTGGAATGTAAAATGTAAAATGCTTCTTGGTGAGAAGGGCGCCAGCTTAAGTACAAAACATTAAAGTGTATTGTTATGTTGATAGCTACATGGTATCTTCTCTTTGGAATCTAAAAGTAAACAGAGTAGTGAGGGAGTAAAATCGGAAGCAGTGTAATGTTTTGGTTGTGCAGGTGCCTTAGGAAGAAACCTTTTTATATGTTTGGGACTGCTTTGAGCCAGCTTTTGTGGTAGAATAGAGGATTTTGTAGTATGAAAACAGTTAAAAGAAAACATCACAAAACAGGGAGTGCAAAACCGCTGTCAGTATGAAGATACTGTATATGGTGTTACTGCAGAAAAAGCCTTTTTAGCTGTCAGCAGTTGTTTTCAAATGCAACTAACTGAGGCTGAATGTCATTCACCAAGCACAGTGCTTGATGAAATTGTTGCCAAAGATTATACAACAGGATTAAGTAGGATTTGCAGAGAGAAGGCTATCAACAGATGAATTTTACCAAACTATTAGAATTAATATATAGATTTTTTACAAGCTATCTGTGGCCTTGGTAGTCCTGTCAACCAACATTAAGATAACCAATGGCATTAATAAACTGCTTGGTAAGTTTTAAGAAATGACCCGATTCCTTTAAATATAAAAATAAAGAAGTCATTCAAAATGACACTTCCTGGAGGAGTTTTTGAGTGACAGTATTAAAAAAACACAAACAAAAATGCATCTCTTTCTGGGACATGCTCCCGTTTGGAAGTTGTAATGTCAACCCCATATTTCTTTTTAAGTGTTCAAGTTAATGTCAAAAACTGTGTGGGAATTTCATGTGTAATTTTGACTACGTGTTTGGTTGTCTGTAGTGAATGAATATCCTGTTTTCTGAATGTGTGGTAGAGGTAACCAGAAGGATGTCTTAGCTTGTGTGTGTGTGTGTGTGTTCACTCTAGACGAAGCTGCATATAAAAGCAGTGTGGTTGTCTGTCTTTGGCTGTGACATAGATCATCTCACTAAATTTCATTCAACAGTGCAGATTTTCAGTTTGGGGTTTTTTAAGAACTATTTTTGTAGATGTTGATTATTCCACAGCCTGAGGTATGGCTGTTTTTGCCCTTAAAAAGGAAAGGGGAAAGTCAGTATTTCAGGTAGGGAAGAAAAATAGTAATAGTTCAAAAAGAGGTCCTTTGCCCCATTTCCCTAGAGTTGTTACAATAAAATTGCATTTAGTGGTACATTTTGACATTATATTATTACTTCAAACGTGCTTGATGAACCTAACTTACTTGGGAAATAACTTTTTGAAATCCAGTCAAAGGTTGGATTTAAATCAGAATGTTCAGTTTTGAGGTTTGGGATTTTTTTTTTTGTTAAGTCTTCGGTTTTTTTCATGTAGATTTCAGGTTGCAGTTTGTCTACTTCAGGAGAATCAGGTGCTTGTTTTTCTATTAGGCTTGTTGGCATTCCTACTTCAAACTCCTGACTAATTAGCCTGGTTGCCAAAGCTCCTGCATGTAGAGTATCAGATAGCACCAGCGTTTTTCTAGTTCAGTCAGTGTAGCTGGGTGTCTTAACCCTGTGTGGGGCTGATTCCAGCTCATCCCGCAGGAGTGAGAAACCAGAGTAACACAATCAAGTTTATCATTACAGAGTAGAAGCTGGCTCAGACTTTACTGGCTGTGTCGGCATAAAGGTATGGCATGACCCTTGTTGCATTATGTAAAAATGACTCTTTTTATGGTTTCCTTTGATACCCTGTTGCATCATACTGAAGCCTGATACTAAAATAGTGAAAATTCAGTGTTAATTACAAGAAATTAATCCAGACAGCTGCTCATTTAAAGGATTGTTGGTGTCACTTTTTTTTGTCATGTAGTGAGAATTTATTTCTTGTATTTCCGGTATAGACCTTATGCTGAAAGCAAATAAATAAGAATACTTTGTCAGGTGAATGTCAGGTGGTTGAAGTGAGGTTGGTTTCTGAGGGTGGTTGCTGGTGTCAGCTTATCGATGGGTACCAGCTTGTCAAATTTGGGTTTTGATTGATCTATTGGTTCTTCGACTGAATTTTCAGCCCATGTCAGGAATGTGAAGTTGCCACTGTAAGTGATCAGAAAGAGACAAGATACTTGATTTAGTATGTACTATGTAGTGTATGTGCTTCTGGACAGTGGAGAATCCACGTGGGAGGGAAATGATAAGAAAAATATTATTTGTGCCATCTATAATAAAACCCTGATCAGCTTTGGGAAGTCAGCCACAAGAAACCAGGCTTCATGAGTTTGACTGCTGTTGGAAATGCTTTTTCAGTAATGCAGCTTTCTGCTGTAAGTAGGTTGACATTTCTGTTGGAGATACCGAGTTTTCACTCAAAAAGAAATATCTTTTCAACTTTTAGTAGTTTCACAGATGAATTTGAAAACTACTTGTATTGTCATTTTTTATGGGTTTAATACTATTTCTAAGATGTTCCTCTCTGAGTTTTATTGTAGAGGAAAAACTGTAATCTTTTTAACTTGTTGAGAAATTACCACGTAACTCTGGAATCTAACAATCTGTATGCCAGTTACAGAAATAGCCTTGAGATTACAGTATTCTAAACTTTAGTTTGTGACTTAGAAAATTAATTTATCTATAAGTCATGTGTTTGTGGAATAAGTCTTTAAAATATTTGAGAGATTTGCCATTTCTGTAAGAAGCTACAATACCCACGTAGCTCATCAGGACGGCCAGTCTCTGCTAGGCTGCTGCATTTCTGCTGCCTTCTTCGGTCTGGTGCTTGTGTGACCTGTGTAAAGGCTCCCCAGCCAGGCCAGCACAGCCTGAGACAAGCAGCAAGAAGGGCCTGCTGGCTGGTGGGGCTGGAGCCAGGTTCGTGCTGATGCTAGGGCAGCAAAAAGCGTCCAGCCTGGCAGGGGTTGCTGTTCCTGGTTCCTTCATGTAACACAAGGTGCCAGCAGAAGGACAGTTTCCTCCAACTGCTAGCACTGACCATTTCCTCCACACTGCATGAAGGGAAGGGAAATACCTCCTGAGTCAACCTGATTCATGTTGCTGTACAGCTGCAGGATGCTGGTGCCTGTCACAAGAGGGGAGGTGGGAATGAGTGTGTCAGTGTGAGGAAGTGCTTTCTGCAGCACTAGAGTTTCTGTTGCTGTGTGTCTACACTTTTAATGTTAAAGTGGTAAGGGCAGTCTTTTTGTGGCCTGATTGATGCCTGAAGATGCTTTAAGTACAGGGATTGCAGCTCTGCAAGTAGCAATGCCAATGAAAAATCACACTTCCAGCACCTGAACTTTCATTCTCCCCCTTCAGTTTTCCTGTTGTGTTTTGGTTTGAGGTGGATGTAATAAACTGTTTCTCTTCCTCTAAATGGGACTGTTCAAAAGGAACAGTCTCTAACACAGTAAATAATATAGAGAACTCTGATTTATTTCAGTGGGTTTTTAAGGTGCATCTGAAAAATGTTATAGGGAATTGTCTGTACTTTTAATTCTTGTCTTCTAAGGTTTCTAGGGTTGCTCCTTAGCATTTGTCTCTTAGTTGCACAACAGTGACAGATTGTAGGTAAATAGTAGCAATATTTTATTGAGGCCTATTGCTATTTGTTGTTTTTCCTCTTTTAAATATGTCATGAATATTTCAAAGGAGGCTTTGTTTGGTTTTGACTGGCTTTTTACCTGGTTTCAGGTATGATTGAACTCTGCCTGTACCTCTCTTCTGTTGTTGGAGAGTTTCAGGGTATTTTGATACACTAAATGTACATCATTTACTTTTCCATTTTGTTTCTGTCATGTCACCTCCTTCAAACAATTTTCCTAATCATCATAATAACAACTTTGTTAACAAGCTTTTTGTGGGTATATTTTTTTTTCAGAGTATGTGTTGACAGTGGCTGCAAGGTCCTCAGTATAAGGACATTGGGAGAGTCACTATATGATACCAGCATCAATGTAGTTTATAAAGGGTGGTAATGTTTTAACTTGGACATACGATTTAATCTCCTGTAGCTTCATTTATATTTTGAATTTAATCAGTCTAATGAATGACTAAACAGTTGCCAAACTGTTGGTAGTGCTTATTGTTGAAAACATTTATTGTTTGATTGCTTCAGTTAACTACAGTAGGTTTCATTTTGTACAAAGAACAGATCTGCGTGTTCTCTGGCTGATTGTGTAAATGCTGTCCACCGCAGCTTAGCCAAGCACACCCTGCAGGGGGCAGGCAGCAGCTGTGTTGCAAGTGCTGTGCTGATTTTGCTGATCACGTACTGTAGGTTTGAAAATTATGAGTTGGAAGGTAATGCTTTTTTAATCCTCATGCTTTTGAGGAATGCCCTTGGCAAATTTTTTAAAAAAAATTTTTAAAGGTAGCTGCTTTGCGAATCATAAATCTTATGTGAAGACACTTCATGTTGCTTGTGTAATATTGTCTTTTGTAAAAGGTTATGAAAACTTCGGTGTATTCAGAATGAAGTATGCTTGGTGGCTACACACAGAATCTGGTGGCTCTGGTAAAAGACTATTCTGAAAACAACCTGTTTTGTTTTGAAGTTGGTAAGAAATACAACTCTTCATTTACCTGGTGTAGATGGGTCTCTTTTGAAACTTAATTTTTTGATCTGTGAGGTGTAAGTTAGCAGGAAAGTATTGAAGATTACGGTAATGTTTGTTTCATCCCAAGAGTTCTTGTGTTAATTAGTCTTGCTGTTGGGGACAGATAGGCGACAGGAAGCAGGGACAATGCATATAAAGTATACAGTAAAATATTTACGTCTGTGATAATTCAAGGTTCACATGGGCATTCAAGCTGCATTTATGAAAGTTAATACTTTTTTAGTGGATGTGATAGAGACTTGAATTTTGGCCTTAGTTTAAGATTTTGTGTACCATTTGTCATTTACTGCAGTGGGTTTTGCATTGACTTCATTGCATTACATTTCTATTGTGAAAATGTTTGTAGTACCTCTTGTTTTTTGGTCTTGAGGTTTTATTTCATACTGTAGTGGAGCTGGTTCCTCAGATGTAATTTTCCTCAGGAAAATAAAGAGGAGGTTTCATTTAGTTATGATCTTCGTGTTGTGGGTTTTTTGTAATTCTCTCTGACAGAAAGCTCAGCTCTTGGTCCTGCTTCTGTGAACATTACAGGGTCTAAACTGTTGTGGCAGAATGAGTCATTCTGTAGTGGAAAGTCTTTGTTGATCCAGGTGTCAAAGGTTTGGAAGAGGAAATAAAGCTGATGAAAACTATTTTTCTGTAGGAGCTGGTTTTTCATCTGTATTGTTCTTTATTCTGTAAGATTAAAGGTAGTTTTTCTTTAATCATGAAGCTGCACTTTTTGAAGTTAACTCAAAAACTGTAGCTTAACAAGAACACTGCATTTCTTTGCTACATGGAAAACAGTTTATAACAATTACCAGGATTTTTTTTTAAAGCTATGTGGAATTCCTTTTTAATAGTATTGTCTGTTCTCAAGTTTCAAGTTGAGCAGTCATTATGGGAATTGAGTGCTTTAACTGGGAATGAGTGCTAGAAACCTCACCCTCATGTAATTTCACAGTGCTTATTCCCTTACTGATTTAAGTAGGTTTTAAAATACTGTAGGAAATATTTTTTTAAAAAATACTCTTGTATTCATTAGAATTCCACGGATTTGTTGTGTACATATGGATTTGGAGCAGCAAAGGAAGCAATTCCACTTTACTGTGTAGACTGACAACAGGTCAGATACAAAGGCATTACATGAATGTTTCAGAATATCCTGCAGTGATAATACTGTTGCTATGCTGATCTGTTATATCAATATTGTGACCTGAATTCATTTGAAAGCAACTTGTATGTGCTTTAGTTCTAATTTTTGCACTGTGGATTGGTTTTATTGTTATTTATATTCTATTAGCAAAACTCCTGAGCAACAAGCACATGTACCTGAATAGTAATTGCAGCTTAGTTGTCTGTAGATTTTTGCCTGCAGAATTTGAATGGGGCACTAAGAAAGATGGGATGTTCTTAGTGCTGGATTTTGGTATTTTCTAGATGCAGTCATGCAGACTGTGCTTGCAAGGCAAACAGTGTTATCAATGCAGTTGAAAGAGATCAAAGCCTCCTGGAGGGGGTGCAGATGAGGATTTCTGAAGGAAAACTTGTATATTCTCTGCTGCTGCAGAGATTGAATAGTTTACAGAATGGGTAGTGTGTAATATGCTGAAGTATTGAAGTATGTAGTGCTTTGTGATGGATACAGGTGATACAGGAGTTTAAAAGCTTATGGGTATTCTTTGTTGGCTTGTGGGAATAGTAGTCTTGATCTCATTCACTGCTGTGCCCTACATACTGTAATAAATACTCTCTCATTATTTCTGTCACTTTAAAGGAGGGGTTTCCTTTCTCATATGTGAGCATGGCTGTAGATTATGGCTCCTGGATATTACTGCTTTGTTTGCAGAAGCCTCTCGGATTCTTCAGGAAGTCCAGGTTTCCCTGCTGAAAATCCCATTATGTCATGTTGCAGGCTTTTTCCAAGCTTCATGTACAGTGCAGTCTTTTTGTCTATTTCTACTTGTTTTTCATATTCCTTCTTGGCTATGACATTCTTGTGTAAAAAGAATGGGATGATTGGCAGAAGGAGAGGTTTGGAGAAGATTTTTTTTTGTGGGGATTTTCTTTTGTTTTGGATAGCGGAAGTATTTTTGCCTTCCATAATTATTAATACTTTTCATATGTGGATATAACCACTTTTCATCATTGCAGAGGGGAGCTTGAGATGCTCTTCACTGCATCTTTTACTTACTTGCATTTCTCTATAGTATAACTTAAAATGAGAGATCTTGATTATTACTGATTACTGCTTTAAAGCAGAAATCCACGCTTTGACAGTAAATAACTGGGAACTAGATTTAGGGATCAAACTGTTTTGAGAAACAGGAGTCGCTTTTGTGAAGCCTCATGGAGAACATTGATGATGATTGATGTGATGACTTGTACATCACATCTTCAGTTTTAAGTGTGACTTGAGTGTTCTGTGTGACTGACTTTGTTATGTATTAAAGTTTGTTTGCTTCCTGCTTTTGTGTTCCTTTTTGATTTAATGATGGTCTGAGGTCCTTGAGGAGAATGTCAAAGGAGAGTTAATAGCACTGGGAATGCAGATGTTTTCTAAGAATGTTTGATCAAAGCTTTTCACAAGATTTTGTAGAATTTTGAAGTCTTTTCACTTTGTGAAAATGTTGTTTCAGGTGTTTCATTCTGATGCTTTTGTGTGTTTTTGTTTTCTAAAGACACACTTTTGGAACATTTAACCCATTGGTTTTGAAGCAGTTACTGCCTGTCATTGACTTTGTGCAAAAAGTCATAACTAGGTATTTGGAATGCTTTTATAAGCTCTTTTCTTTGTGCCTAATGAAGAGGTGGTGCAGCCTACTTTTGTTTGTAAAACCAAGAAACGATGGTTAACTGGCAATTATTATGTAAGTTGAAACCTTTGAGTAGGATATGCTTTTGGAAACTACCGTAACTTCATTTAATAGTGATAAAAAGGAATAATTAGGCTTTGTATTTGAGGAAAAGGGCGTTTATTATTTGAACGGCCTAAAGAGCTGACTTTTGCTATGTGCTCTTTAACATATGTTTTGCAGTCTAGATGATCAGAACTAAAATTTTGTGGAGATTGACTGTACTTGTGTGGCTGAAGACTGGTCTGTATCCTTGCATTCCTACATGAGCTGTGAACTTGCACAGCAGATATGTAAAATATCTAACATGATCAGATGATAGAGCTAAAATTGCTTATGATGCATATAAACTCCTGAGAGGAATTTAGGAGTGTTAATACCCTTAAGTAATTAATCACTCTTGAAATCCAGAAAACATTTTAATTTCTTTTTATTAACTGATAAATGACAGTTCTCATCTTTAGAGAAAGATGGTTTCAAGAGATTTGTAAGTGTTCTGGGGAAATTCCTTCGCTTACAAGAATATATTAGGGAATAATAGATACTTCTGTATCTACCTGGTTTAGGACATGCAATTTTTATTCTTTAGCCTCTTTTCTTAAACGTGCCTAGCTGTCTTGACAGAGAAATTCAGAAGTGAGTGAGTTTGAGGATGATGAAACACTAAACTCTGAAAAATAAACACTTAAATGCAGAGTTAGAGTGGAGAGTGGAAATTTAAGTGCAGTGCCTACCTTGGCTGAGTGTGAGTGGTGGCATGTGTCTCTGTGTAGTTGGGATTTACTAGCTAAGCACATGGCCAGAAAATGAAATATGGCTTGAACTGGAGCTATACACACACACACACACACACACACGCACATGATATCAAAAAAATAATGAAGACTTGAAGGTTTTTTTTTCTTTTGGTTTTGTAGTCTCCTATTTCCTGATTTTTTGAAATGTGAAACCAATTACTTTCATGTCATCAAATACTTTTATTTAAATCTGTAATGGTCTAGCAATGCCCCAAGGTACAGTTTGGAACATAAGGGAAATGAAACATTAAAAGAGTTTTATATGGGGAAGTGATAGAAGATTGTGATGCTGTTGTGCAGTCGTTTTATTTTTCAACAGAAAACATGGGAAAAAGTGGGGGGAAGGGACCAGGACATGGACTGTGGGGACACAGCTTGAGAATGTGCCACCATAGAAGAGGATGGGGAAATGGACAGTCAGTGGTCAGTGCATTCAGCTGTTTTTATATCCAGATTGTCAAATGGCAATACTTTAGAAAAACACATTACTTCTTTTTGAAAATGAAAACAAAACTTGCTTATACAGACATTGTATCTTGAGAATTCAGAATGCAGTTTTGTCTTGTCTGCTTTGTTAGTGTCTGGAAGTAGAAATAAGTTGTAACAGTAAAACATAAAATATTAATATTACTAATATTAACAACAAGAGCAAGCATGGTAGTTTAGAAAGCTTCTTGAATTGTTTTTCACGTCTTCTCTGAGTGGACCTGTATTTCATTCTCATGCTCTTCAATCTCTGCTGTATTGTTAAAAAATCTGCAGATTAAAAGCATGGCTAGTGGGCAGTGGAATGTGTCCTCAGCAAAATAATCTCCTCTCCTTAAAACAAGCAAAAAAACCCAAAACAAAACAAAAACAACAACAACAAAAAAATTGGGAAAAGCTACTGAAATCTTATCTCTATGTAGGAACTCACACAGTACGTAATGCATTAGCAATGTGCTCATTTTTCTCTTTTAATTCTTGCTTCCGCAGTACATTGAGATGGTGGTGGGGAAAAACTTGTATAAAGGGAAATAAATGTTCTAAATGGGATGTGATTGTGCTTCATGATGCTTCTGTAGAAAACTCGTGTTGCCTTTTGCAACAATCAAACAAGTGGATTGAAACTTTAAGTTGATTATAAAAATACCGTGGCTGTTTTGTGAAGCATCACGGTTAAGGAGTATTAGCAGAAGAGGCAACCATTTAAATCAAATCCACACAAAAGAGCGTGTGGAACGTGTTTCACAATATTACCTGTGGGAATGCTCTCCTTTCTAGAGATCGTGACATCCTTAGATTGATTTTTTCTTGCAAGAAGTACAGAACTTTCCATCCCAGTTGGAAACGCAGCATACCCGCCCTGGCAAAGCTGGAAGGGGCAAGTGGTAATGCCTGCTGAGAGTTAAAGATGCTGTGCTGGAGGCACAGACCAAAAGCGTGCCAGCTATCAAGGGAAGTGTGAAAGGAGGCTGGCACGACTGAACATCAGGCAAAGATAGTTACTAGAAAGCTGAAGTAGTATCCAAATAAGGAAAATTGTGATGATACAAAACAAGTAAAATATGAAAGCATAAGATAGAAAAAATTTGAGGAATGCTTTCAAATCAGCATTTGTTAAGAGAGAAAAAAGCAAGAAAGTAAGTTACTAGAACCAGAAAATGTTCATCCAATAACTGTAGGAAATGAGGGGTGAAGTAATTTTTCTAAGAGGTCTGTAATGGCTCTGTTAGGTGGACACCTTCAGGTCGCTGGATGCAAATGCAGTTTGAAGCCAGTATTGCAAAGGACGTTCACTGGTGATGTTATCTGTGTGAGTAGAAACTGCATTAACCTACAGAATTCATGGACACGTGGTGTCTATTATAATAGATTGTGGAAAGGTCAACAGAACTTAGAAAAGAAGTTTTGCTTGAGACCTTTTGGAACTCATTGAAGGAGTTAACAAGAACAAATGTAAGGGAGCTCCAATTTGCTATGGTAGGTAGCATTTCCAGAAGTCATTTGGTAGCCTTCTGCATGAGAGGGGTGAGTCCTTGTATGGATAATTAGTTAATAATTTGGTATATATAATTAAAGACAAGAAATGAAATGGTCAGGATGCTTTTCAGAGATGGGTAGTAGCTGTTACAAAAATGTTCATGGCTGAAGAATTGATAACCTTTGTACAATTGCAGCTAAGTTCAGAGTGTATGCAGAGGTGGGAGTTATCTGGAGTGAGGAATGTGGAAACTGTAACTCCTTGCAGGAAGGAACCTTGGTTTGGAAGTACAATAGATAGTTCTGTGGGAACAGCCGTGCAGGCTTAGAAAGATTAATTCTGTAAATGGTTAGGGTAACAACAGAAAATAAAACACAATCGGCCATTGTCTAGGTCCATGGTGCATTTCATTGGACTGCTGTATTGGTGTGGGCTTGGGAGTGTCCTGGGAAGAACAGCTTTCTTCTGCATATATCCAGGTGACACAGATGTTTGTCTAAGTGGAGGTTATTTAACTTTTTAAGTTCTTTTTAAATATTCTTCTTTTTTCTTTTCTTTTTGCAAAGGTCTTCTGAATGATAGAGTAGCATCAGTAAATATCTCGGTTCTTTGCTGTTCAAAGAAATGTCATGATGTGTGTCCTGTGATCAGATGTAGTACTGGAAAGGGCTGTGCTTAGCATAAAATCTATCATGGTGCTCAACACTTAAGGATTTGCCTATTTCAAAGCCTCTAGAGAGTGAAGACAGGAGCAATGATTATTAAACTGTAGAGTAAAACCTGGTGAAGTCAACTGGAGTCTTGAATATCCTTGATTCCCCTTGAGTGCAGGGCCCCATGATTGCTGGGATTTATGCAAGGGGCAAAAGTTGGCCCAGGTGGGGACCACTGGGAAACTAAAATTTAAATTTGGAGTTTTTGTTCAGAGCAGTAGTGGAGTAGCATGAGCAGACAGTATCCTCTTGAAGTTTGGTGTGCGGCAGCAGAACACAGGCTCCAATGGCCAAGGCAAACATCTGAGGATGTGAATTTACAATAGTTTGAACAGATTGCAGTTGTAGTTGTAGTGTAGCCACCTGGTTGACAGCTGTAGTTCCTTTCTTCAGCTGCTGTTGTGCTGGAACTTTCCCTCACAGAGTCTTAAGGGAGCTATACCAAACTAACTTTTGTAACTTTTAGTAGCTGTACTACTAACCTTTCTTAAAATACAAAATACAAACAAGTCAAAAGGTTTAAATTCTTTCACAGGCTGTTTCTGGGATAACCAGATGCCAGCATGAGAGGAGTGCATGAAGGGGTGGAAAGAGGAGAGAAAAGATGATCCTGTGACCTTGTGACAGCAAGCTGTTCTCTTTGAGACACACTGCTGTTCCTTGAGCATACACTTTTACAGACTTGGGCTGCAGGGGCCTGTTCTCAATCAAGATGCATTTCTAGGTTTTAGAAAAGAGGCTTTATTAAGTCTCCTTACAATAGCTGTAAATTTGAATACTTAAAAATTCAGGTTCAGTATCATCAGTAATAAATAGTCCTTAATTTCTTTTTGCAGGACAGCTTTTTTTTTTTTTTTGAGTTTATAGTCCTGGTTTTTAATTCTACCATCATGAAAATTTTGAAAAGGGTAATATTTGTAGTTCTGGTATTTTTATAATAAATTTGTAACTAATAAATAATAAAAGAACCCTGACCCTTATAACTGTTAGCCAGCACTCAGATTTGTATTTTTATTTTTTTACAGGATCTCGAGTTTCATGGAGTAATGAGATTCTACTTTCAAGACAAAGCAGCTGGAAATTTTGCAACGAAATGTATCCGTGTCTCTAGTACTGCCACAACTCAAGATGTGATAGAAACTCTTGCAGAGAAGTTTCGACCAGACATGCGAATGTTGTCATCCCCTAAATACTCACTCTATGAAGTGCATGTCAGTGGAGGTTTGTATTTATTCATTAAGTACTTCCTGCATCCACACCACCATCATGTCTACTCCCACCCAAAGTATCTTTAGGTTTGCACCCAGCTTCTGAACCACCTGAGACTTGGGGTTTTTATTCCTAGATGTGTTGCTACTAATGGTGTTTTGGGGAGTGGTTTTCAAAACTTAATTATGCATACCAGGCCTGCAGTTTGTGTAAGATTTGATGATGATCTATTAAATGCTGTAATTGACATCCTGTTAATTCATAGGTATTTGTGAGAGATTTGCTATTTTTAGGACTAGTAGGTAAATGCTAAATTTATAGTGGGAGACTAGGATTGTTAAATTGGAGCAGTTAAGAGTACATCTTCTGTTCTTTGAAGCTGTGGGCCTTTGGTAGGTAGCCTTATAACACGTTCTTTTACTGCTAAACTGGGAGTTCAGCTTAATATTGTTTGAAGCCACTGCATTTCTTAAACAGATCTTCTAATGTTACCTGTGAAGAACTTGGATGTCTAAATAGCCTTTGGTACTCCTAACATTTGTCTGTTTCAGATGAGAAGGTGATAGTGTGTGTGGTGGTAGTGGAGACAGATATGGGAGAAACTAGCTTTTAGTTGTACTTTTTATTTTCTGTACTTCAGAAGTTCACACAAGTGCTTGAACGACCTTAAATTCTGCATTTGAAAGACTGAAAATAATTTAATTTTTTCTACTGTAGCTTTCTTTAAAAATCTGTTAGCTCTGTATGTGTAGTCAAAATGAAATTGTTTTGTTTGAAGAGCAAGTTCCTGATTTTTAACAGATGATTGAGGCATGCAAGGTGCCTCAATCAATAGAAGTGTTTTTTACTAAATAAAAGTAACCACAAAGACACAGTTGTTTTCCTGTGCGTATGTACTTTCTCCTACTTCTCAAAGGGAAAATCAAATGGCAGGACTTGCTTAAGTTTTTTAACCTCTCTGTCAATTGTTTTTCCATATACTTAGAATAGATGTAATACACTGAATGAAATTTTCTCATGGATCTGCATAATGTTGTGGGGGTTTTTGTTATGTTTTATTTTTTTAATTTTGTAATCTTGTTTATTTTTGTGCAGTCCTTGTGGAATAGTATTTCTTGGGCTGCAATCAGACGGTGGTCTACTATAAAGTAAATTTAAAATAAGAAAAATTAGTATTAATGGATGTTACAAAGGATGTTACAAAAGGATGTTACAAAGTTCTAAATATTTAAACTCTAGATTTGAGTTCTCCAGAATGGTAATGTTGTGTTCCCAGACTTAGTTCTGACAAAGGAGTTTTGCAAGACTACCTTATGGGGACCTTTAGCTTATGTAGATACATGGAATACACTTGGGCTCGTTGCTGGAAAGGGGATGTGTAATGCTACATTCCCAAGCTTGCTTTCTTTCCCTATACTTTAAAGGAAAACATCAATTGATGTATTCTATTAGGCAAACCTTTTGATTTTTTAAGAACTTAACTTATTTCTAAATATCTTTGTTCTTGAGATGCCAAGTAACTGTTACTGCTTTTCATTTTTTTGAAGAAGAAAGAAGATTAGATGTAGATGAGAAGCCTCTTGTTGTACAGTTAAACTGGAACAAAGATGATCGAGAGGGAAGGTTTGTCCTCAAGAATGAAAATGATACAGTTCCTCCAAAGGTGAGTCTACAGAGCATGCTAGTGGTAACAGCAGTTTTGAAATGTGTGTGGGTGGCTTATATAGGAAAACGTAATTTCTGCTTTTTTAATTCTTCAAAACAACTGCTGCTCATGACCTTCACTATCTGGAGGAAGTGTTTTTAAATACTTAAAGTGCATCTTTGCAACACAGCATTCTTGTAGTCTTTCAGGTGGCTGGTGATGCTGTGATCCATGTAGCTTTCTAGTACTGGAACATGTAATGCCTAGAGAACTTAAAGCTTGCTTTTTTCTATTATGATGACTTTCAAATTTCCTCAAATAATATATGGTGCCAGATACCAGGAGGTAATCCTGCCTCTTGCAAAGCTTTTAAAAGGGAATTCCAGGGGGAGTTAAAGAGCTAAAAGTTACTACCTCCCTCGGTAACTTTCTGTTTCTTGAAAAAAATGGTGGAAGACTCTTTCCTTTTGTGCAGGGTTTTTTGTTTTGTTTTGGTTTTGCTTTTTGGTTGTTGATTATTTTTTTCTCTTACAAATGCAAAATTAGGGAGCTGCCAACATCAGCCATACAAGTTTGCTTTAATATTAGCAATTTAAACATTAAATTAGATTAGACTTTGGCTCCTGAAGTCATATAATTATATATATTATATGTAGCCTGGTTGCTTATAGCTATGGAAAACATGCTGTTGAGTGTGGGCTATCTTAAAGCAAGATCTTGTGCTGAGCACTAAATTTCCTTTGCTCTTGGAATTAGAGCTTGTTAATTTTAGAAGTGCTTTGGGTATAGGTACGTGAGCTTGTACTGCACTTTTGACTACAGGATACATCCATGCTACAGGGCAGAAGGGAAAGTTAATGATGTCTTGCACTACACATACCAATCTTGCTATTCCTATTAATTGAATTAAGTGATCCTCAGTCTTCCTTCTCCGTGTTCTTCACTTCCTGATAGAAGCGAGAAAATCTGCATCTTCTTTCTCTCATGCTCTGTAATCTTCTCTACAGAAGGCAAATCAGCCCAGGATTACAGGTATCTTGTGTATGCAAGGAGCAGGAACTGAAGAAGAGAACACTGGGAGAACAACTTGGAAAGATTCACCATGGGGGGAAAAGTCCTCTGTAATGTTTTTCCTTCTGGTGTTTATAAGAATAAATCTGGTGCTCCAACACAGTTGCCTTGAAAGCAGATTAAGCACAGCTTTTTTACATAGTATTTTTACTCAGAAGCAAAAGTTTGTTTTGCAGCCTTCAGTTAATCTTCTGGGGCCAAATAGATAGCAGGCATTACTGCAGTAAAATTCTGCAGTTTCTTCACTTTCTTGAGTAGAATCAGTTCATACCTTCTTTGAAACATGACATTACATTTGCCTTCTCTGTGTTTTTCTCAAGAGCATTAGTCCCATTGCTGTGTAATGGAGTATTGTTGCCTGGAGTGTTACTTTTTGGGCCAGTGATACTGTGTTTTAAACAGATTCATCTGCGAAGTTAAAACCAATACTAACTTTTCTTTGGATTGAAATTGATGGAAGCTGTTTCATTTATTTCAGAAAGCTCAGAGTAATGGGCCTGAAAAACAAGAAAAAGAGGGAGTAATTCAAAATTTCAAGCGAACTCTCTCAAAAAAAGAAAAAAAAGAAAAAAAGAGACGTGAGAAAGAGGCGTTGCGACAAGCATCAGATAAAGATGAGAGACTTCTTCATGGGGATGATATGTAAGTGGTTTAAATTTACTTTTTAAAAAATAAATGGTAGTTGTTTTTAAGTGCATTAGGAAAAGAAAAAGCATGACTTGCAAGCACATGCTAACTCAGCTTTTCCATGCTTTGCAGTATTGGAAATTATAATAAAGTTAGGGGTATAATGTAAAGTTTCTTCAATGTCTTTCCACTTGCCCCCATCTTTAAGAGGTAGAGTTTTCTTTGAAAACTAGCAACTAGCAGTTGCTAACCAATTTAAATTGATTGTTTATTTCAGGTGAGCATGGCTATATGAACAGCATTAACCTTAGCAAAAGTGAAATGCATGTAGAAACCATCTTACAATAACTTAAATGAGCTCCTGTGTCTGTGAATCCTACTGCCCTTTCGTCCTTTGTGAAGTAATGAGGATATATGTATTTTAAGCTCTTAATGACATTCTTTTTATTTAAACTAACTTGGCAGTGAGAATTTTCGCCTTGCAGCTGAGGTTTACAAAGATATGCCTGAGACCAGCTTCACTCGCACAATATCCAATCCTGAGGTGGTCATGAAACGGCGGCGACAGCAGAAACTAGAGAAGAGAATGCAGGAATTTCGCAGCTCTGACGGCAGACCAGACTCAGGTACTCGAAGTTCTTCTGGTTAAGTTATAAACAGTAGATACTTTACTGGGAGAATGTTCTTAAGGCCAGCAACTCCTGTAAATTTGACTTAACTTTTGCTTTTTCCAACATTTTTTGCACATGGCTAGTTTATCTGTGGTATAACCGAACCAAGGGTTTGTAAAGGTAGGATTCCACAGGAGGGTGTTCCGTGATGAGTGTGAGGCAAAGCTTTCAGTGGTGGGCAGACTGATGAGAGTGGGTTTGCTCGTTGAGCTTGCTAACAGTGCTAAACTGGGAAAGGAGGAAGGATGGGCTCAGGCTGGCAAACTGAGGAGGCCGGCTGAAATAACTGACATTCATTGTACTAAGAACAAGCTGAATGACCTGAAAGAGAAAATTCAATCAGTAGCATAAATAAAAGATATAAAGGACTGATTGTTCCACATAAAGGATTCTGGTAGATCTTGTGAGTAACAATGATTAAGTATTTCTCATTCATGGGGTGGGGATGTAACAACAGTGATTGTATAAACACCATTAGAAAAGAACAAGTGAAGTAATGTTAGAACAGATAAAATCTCAAATGATGCATTCTGTTCATGGAAGAGTAGTGAAGAAAGAGAGGTGTAGAAAACATTGTCTGGAGGGAAATCTTAAATGGGCTTGTTAAAGAGAGGGGAAATTCTTGAAGGTCAGCACAAATTTCTTGTCAAGATGGGAAAGGTATGTTCTTCAACTAGTCATTGCCACTATTTCATTTTAACTTAATGTAATACTAGGCATGGTGAAACACTGGGAAAAAGACTTCCTTAGATAAATAACAGAAATACCACTGGAGATTTTTAACAGTGGCAGAGAAAAATTATTTTGGGGATGTTACGTAATTTTTCTTGTATTAATAGAGTAATGGAGTTCTTTCTGAAGGGGTATTCTGTTAGAAATACAATAAATGACTTCATGTCTCTCTTTTTATTCTCTGGTTGCATTGTTAATTCCGTTTTGCTTCCAAGGTGGGACGCTGAGAATTTATGCAGACAGTTTAAAACCAAATATACCATACAAGACAATCCTGCTGTCCACTACAGATACTGCAGACTTTGCAGTTATTGAAGCACTGGAAAAATATGGTCTGGAAAAAGAAAATCCCAAGGATTATTGTATTGCTCGTGTAAGTTCCTAAAACACAATCTTCTCATGTTTCACATTTGGTTGGGTTTTTTTTCTTGCAGTAGCTTCCAAACTAAATAGAATGACTTGGTTAATTCTGTGATTAACTTTTTTTCCCCTCCCCTAAATCTGACAGCCTCAGGAATTGTGAAGTAACATGTCGGGTGTTTTGTTTTTAAAACTTTAATCTTCCAGTCGTACTGAATTACTGCTTGCTGTTTAGAAAAACATTAATACTGAAAATGGCATATTTCTTCATTTGGCACTGTGGCTTTATACCACTAAGTGTGCTGATGATTCACAGATGTGTAAAGTAATAGTTCATCCTGTGGATACCTAAATTTGTGCACATAACTATTTCCCTGAACTGAGAATGCCCAGTCAGAAGTGGAAGTGGTGAGGTGAGCTCCACTGTAAAAGGTGTATGTTGTGTACTGTTTCCTTAAACCTTGCAGTGGTAACTGACCCTCATTACGAATTAGAAAAGATTGAAGTGACACTCTTCTTTTCAGAATTTAATTATTTTAGGAGTTCTAAATTAATTGCATAGAATTTTTGTTTCTTAGAGGTGTGGCTTTAATCAAAAAAATGGGCAGTACTTATTAAAGATTACAAACTTCTGACCTTGTTGTCTTCTCAGGGAGAACAGTGAGGCTTAAAACCACTGATCCTTGTTTGAGTCCAGTGTTTGATTACATTTTTGGCTATGACTTGGCTAATAAACTTGCATTTTTTGCTCCTCAAAATGTTGAAAAAATGGGGAGAAAGTTTGTTTCTCATGATATTGTGTTGTTTTAAGAGAATCATGGGCTACAGCAGAGACATTGAGGCTGAATTTGGAAGATAGTTTTACTTCAGCCTGTTTAGTTCAGGCGTATTATGATGTATTACAAAATCTTTGAATATTAAGGAATTTATTAGGGAGTGATTGCACCTTTACCCAGGAAACTGTTGCAAGTTACTCTTTTTGTAGTGGTGGTATTCCCTCTTACCTCCTACTTTCTGATCTTGTGTGGTGGAGATGTTTCATGTAGTAAATAGTCTGGCGAACGTTGCTTTGTTCTTGGGAAAGGTTAATGAAGTCTGCTGCAAAAGAAATTGGTTTATATTAGTTTTTTTTGGGAAGCACTTCTGGAAGATATTTTGTATTTTCTGAGTAACATCTTCATTCAGTAAGTTTCTGAACTGATATAAGTTGAGTGCTTATGTTTACATTTGATATACGTGAGTGGTCTTCACTGACTAATAGCAGATCTGTTTTTATAACTCTTACGTGTAGCATACCTTATTTGCTGACATTAAGTTGTTGTAGTTGGCTAAAATCTGCTTGGCCATCCTCTGCTGATACAGTGCTTGGCTTTTAATATGTTCATTCTTCTTTTATTAATAAAGTTGAGTATTTTAAATCTAGATTTTAAAATCTGCATTTTAACCATATATTTTATGAAGTTGCTTTCCTTGCTTGAAACAATAAAATACCCAAGAATTAGCCTGATGGGTCTTTAATCACTGTCCTTTTTTTTGGAAACTCACAAATGCACCACTAAATTGGTTCAATGGCACTCCTTTATATTGAAGTCTCATAGCTGTTCTCTGCCCCAGTATGCCTTTTGCCCCTGTTCTTCTGACACTTTACAATATTCTATGTAAGACAAATCCTGCACATGTTCCTGTTCTTTACATTTTATTGAGTTCACCTATTATCAGTGGAACATATAACTTCAGTTTCTTACTGGTTGGGATTTTGAAACATTTTATTCTCTTTAAATGGCAGGTGAAGGGTCTTCTTTGAAGATTTAAGCAGTTGACATTTACTTAACTATTAAGATAAACTTTTAAGTTACAGGACAAGACCATTATAAGGCTGTATAAGCACCTGTAATAAACACCACTCAGTCTTGAAGTTTCAGTTGAAAGATAAACAGTGTAAAACTTTTTCATAACATTTTGGACAACTTTTATTGTAAACGGCATTATCCTATTGGTTGTTTGCTTTCATACTTTGGTTTGCAGTGTATCAGGCTGTACCTTCATGCCTGGTTCTAAAGTGCTTTCCTGTGTAAGCAAGCAAATACAAGTTTGTTCCAATGTGTGTTTTGTTTGTTTCAGTTTGCCTGGTTTGAGTTTCCCTGAGTAATACAGGGTTCACTGCACATCTCTGAAGATGTCAGATTAATTAGACAGTCTTCCAAGCTACCTGTGCATATTCTCTCAGGGCATTAGACTTCAGGCATGCAGCAAACCAGTTAACTCTTGAAAGTAGAATCTTGATTAGACTTTTGTTTTTGGCATGCACTTATTTTTTACTTGAGGGTAAGGCATAAATAACTTCTTGTAATGCCAAGCAAAAATATGCATTTCCTGGTGAGTAGTTTTATTGGTGAGTAGATTTTTTAAGAAATAGTTGTTACAGACAGAAGGCATTAAGTATTTTAGCAAGATCCATTGAGGGGGAGTTGTGGGGTTTTTTGTGTTGTTGCTGCTATTGTTTTGTTAGAGTTTTTTTTTGTTTGTTTGTTTTAGTTGGGGCATGTGCAGAGCCTGTGTTTCCAGTTTGTAAGGAAAATTGTGGATTAATTAATTACAATAGGCAGATGTACTCAAATATACAGTAGATATGAGGGTTTTTACTTAGAAAACATTAAAATGACAGAAGAGCTTATTGAAGACCTGTTACAGCATGGGGTTTTCTTGTGTGAGACTTCTACTACGGACAGATCTGATCACTTGATCTCTATATATTACTTATCACAGGGGGCTTAATACTCAAATACTTACCTTCCCTTACTTGTTTATTCCAACAAATGCTTTGGAAGCTAAGTCCAAAGTTGCTATGGTCTTCATTTAAATTTTCTTAGCTTGTATTTTCTGCATGTTTCACTGCATTTTAAATTACTAAATATAGAATGGAATGACTTTATGATAATTTATATATGCTTATGAATACACTCATGATGAAGCAGAGTGTATTTTTCCTAACTCTCAGTTTTGTGTTTGGTTCATTTTATAGAGTGCTTAGAAAACTTGTGATATTAGGCTGGTTTGACCCATCTCCATTTCCTGTGCTGTTGCAGAAATCAGGGAAATGTGTGTCCTTGATCTCAGCAGTCTGTATAGATGAAAATTCATGAAAGCATATTTTAGTGCATCTGTTTTGAAAAACTCAAGCAAATCTCTACCCATAAGCCAAAACCCAGTCATTATACAGACTTACTCCCATGCTTTTCCATTATTCTAAAATGTAGGAGTTTCAGTTTCGTGGGTGGCACTGAGGCAGCATTTACCTAAACCAGAGGTGTTTTCTAAAATGGCATCATAACAATTAGAAGCCTCCTGGCCTGTGGGAGCTCACATGCATGGTGTTTTGTATCTTTCTACAGGTTAGGTCACAGACCTTTTTAAAGGTGAGGTATGTCTGATTTATCAGCTCATGCGTCCTGAGAGATGAGGGGAATGGTGACTGGCAGGGAGGATGAGGGGAGCAGTGCTTTTGTGACCCCTCCTCTCTGGCTTGCCTAGTTCACCATTGCTGCCCTTAAACCCGGGTACAGGTGCTTATCCAAGTTCTATGGCAGAAGTAGTATCAGGTTCAAGTAGCTCCTGTGCATTTGTATCTCATCTGTTCCTCTGGCTTCACTGCATTTGGTTTTTCTTTGGTTTCCACCCCAGCCTAGTATTGGTCAGCTCCTGGTATGTGTGTATTTCTTGTGTTATAAATGGTTACCTTCCATCTCAAGGGCTTTGTAATTTTAAGATTGTTGCTTGTTGAATGTAGCTTGAAACATAGTGTTAACCTAATTATCCTATAGGTATAATTGATTTTAAAATCTTGAGATGTGAAATAGAGTGGTTTGGCAAGGTAAGATTTGAGTGTAGATGTGTTTCTGTTTCCCTCTGGTTTATACAATTGAATATTTTCCTTCTTTTATAATATCTTGTCTATTTGAAAATCTAATTAAAGATAATTTTATTAGTCCTATGTTTAGCCCAGTTTTGCATAGAAAATGGTTTAGGGATTACATACTTTTGATCTTAAATGTACTTGTTTCCTCCTTGGAAGAAGATGAAAGGATGTTTGAGGTGGATCTGTGGGAACTTGGTTAACACAGAAAAGGGTGTGGAAAGGAGGGAACAAATGAGGGTGGAAGGTCTCTAGAGGGCTGCAGCATAGTGGGTGCTGTAGCCAATGGCTGCATCACTTCAGAAGGTCTTACCTTGGTCATAGTTCAGAGATGGAAATAATTTTAGCTTGTTTAAAATAGAACTGTCTATGAATTTAAATAACATTGTTAGGATTACAAATGTGGGAGTACAATGTAGTTTATTTTATTTTTTTGTTTCAGCTTTGAAAGATCTGTCTTTAATAACTGTAATACTGCTTGTCATTGTTACTTGTTCTTGATTGCTGTGGGGAGCAGTATTGCATGAAATTACAGGCTGTGTCTCCTTTAAGATCAGATTTCATGAATCAAGGTTCCCCCTTCTCTGCCTTGTAAGGATATAGCTGTAAAAGGTAGGAACAGTCTGTAGTTCTGTTCCAAAAGGGTTTTGTTTCCTCCTTAGAGCTAGGCAGCATGAAGCAATTATGTGAAATACACCAGTTGTGCCCTTAGTCCCTTGTGTAGACCAGGTAAATTTTGGGTAAGACAAGGAGGCAGGAGATAGGACATAGTCTTTACCAGCTTGTTGTGTCTTTTCTAAAGATATGTATATGTTGTGTTAGCATAATGGCATTAGCATAATGAAAGGTTGATTCCAGTGTGTGAAATAATAGTGGAAAGTTCAGTTTTGTTTTTTGACTATCGT
>VZRO01008453.1:1836740-1895062 GCA_013397915.1 Daphoenositta chrysoptera | reverse complement strand
TTTTTTTTTTTTGTCTTAGCTGATGAGAAATTGGAATAATTTTTTTGTACTGAAAGAAGATCTTGTCTACTTTAAGTGTAACTTGCTTTTCTTAGCTTTTTAGACTTACTTGGTTTCCTGGGAAGTGTGATTTAACTGTAGCAAGAGGCAAGAGAGGAGAGTTAGAAAATCTTGGAAAACAAAATGCATTCCAAGTTACTGAATGTTTTGGCCTTATCTCTTGTTATAAACATGTGCAAAGAAAAGTAATCAGAGGATATAACCCTGAATGTTCTAATTGTCCACTAACAGCTCCAAAAACTGATAATTCTTTTTTAGGTCATGCTGCCTCCTGGTGCTCAGCACTCTGATGATAAAGGTGCTAAAGAAACTATTCTTGATGATGATGAGTGCCCATTGCAGATATTTAGGGAGTGGCCTAGTGATAAAGGTATGTCTAAAAACCTTTAAGATATTTTTGTGCCTTGGGTTGTAATCCATGTTGTGGACCCCCTGTAAAAAAGAAATTCTAACATATTTTAGTGTGTTTTGGTTTTGGGCACTTATAATACTAGGGAGTATTAGAGTTATTTACTGTTTCATTATGCACTGTTCGCAGTATTACATCATTAGATAGTAGAAAGGTTTTGCATTTTATCCTAAAGTTTCTGAATTATTCACTATACTGAAATATGCTTTTAATCTGTGTGTAGTTATTTTTAAGTTAAAGCTATTCTGAAGAAGTGACAGGAACTTAGTAAGCTGAAAGTAATCGTATGGGACACTTGCAGATTAATAGATGTTGGCTGTGTGCTTATTCGCTGGCAGTGTGACTCAAAGGATGTGTAATACTGTGTTTCAGGAGTACTGGTCTTCCAATTGAAAAGGAGGCCTCCTGATTATGTCCCAAAGAAAACCAGGAAGATAACTGATGGAAAGCCATTAAAGGGGAAGGAAAGAGTTGACGGGTCTGGCTATGGCTCTTGCCTTCCTCCTGAGAAACTACCATACCTGGTAGAATTAAGTCCAGGTAAGAATTCTGGTTATTTAATAATCTAAATTACATTATTATATAGTCATTTGGATTTTTCGAAAATAAGACTTACTTTGTAAGCACAAGGAAGTTGATGTGGGAGGAAGTCTGTGCCACATGAGTTGTTCTTCTGATGTCAGGTTCTGAATTGGAGCTAATTGAAGGTAGAGCTGCATATTGCTGTAATATCAAAATCTTAGCAGCAAATGTTTGGAGTGAAAAAAGGGGAGAAATTATTTACAAAGCTTAAGTCTGATTTGCTTTACATTCACAAGTGCTCTGTGGTATATCTGGTACTTGACAATGCCATACATGGAAAATCACATCTTTTAACAGGACAAGAACATGAATTTTTAAATCAAACTGAGACGTTAGGCATTTTTCAGCCTATATGGAACTTCAAATCACTGGCAAGGCTGAGTTTTATTTTGACATAATTAGAACTCTCTGGGCTTTGTGGTAATTTGCAATTAATTTTATGATCTAGGAACAGCCAGGAGGGATTGATTGTGTATAGCACAACTATTGATAAAACATGCACAACTCACGCTCTTAATATCTATCATCCTCATGTTTATAGATTTGGATATGGACTTTCATTTTTGGTGATTGAGTTACATATACCTCTTTTTCCTATTAAATGTAACTTGAGTACACGCAGGTATTCAAGTAAATGTTACAGTTTGAAGTCTGCTTATGTTCCTTTTGGGAAGCAAAGTTGGAAATTGGTGGTGAAACCTTTGCTTGATCAGAACCGCAAAAAAAAGGTTAAATTTATGGTCAAATAGTGTGGGGGTTTTGTTTGTTTTAAATCCAGATGAAATTATCAGTACACAGAATATAAGAAATGTACTACCATGTTCTACAGGTTGAGGTTTGGTTTACATGTAGATATTTTGGGTTCTTTTAATAGTACTGTTGATTTCTTTTCTTGTTCTCTTACTCTTTGTGGGATGTAGTGCTTTAGTATTAAAATGTTGTGCTCTGGCAGTGGAGGGACACCCATTAACGGGGAGAGTAAACCCAGTGTGAGGTGCCGCAGGTGTCAGCGCTGTGTGCTGAGCTTCATGCATTGCCTGTGGGACTGACCTATTGTTCACGTTTTTCTTCTAACAGCTTGTTGTCACTTCTCTAAACAATAAGGACTGTTTCATTCAGTAGCTTTGTAGTACTGATGTCTTTATATTCTACAGAGTTTCTAAAATCGAAAGAGTTTAATGAGCTTCATCCTTATAAATTGAATAGGTGTTGTCTGGCTACAGTTTCACCCTTTCCTGTCTTTTCTTTTCTTGCCCTCCTCCGCATGTTCTGCATGGTATCTGTCCTGCTGGTGCTGCCTTCACCTGGGTCCTCTGCATGTGTTTCTAACCCCAGGGAGAAGGAATCACTTTGCCTACTACAACTATCACGCTTACGAAGGTAACGCTGCGTTTGATACTGTTCTCTCATTACTCACTAAAAACTTCTCCGACTGCAAATCTTATGTTTCTTTATGACAAATGAAGGACTATCTTATTAATCCTAAGGGTTTTTTTTCCAAGGGACTGCTTCTGTGAAGTAGTTATCTGTTTTGTCAGCTGCCATGTAATTATTTGATCGGTGAACAAACATCAAATAAATCATGAATATGCTGTTATCCAAAGAGTTCAACCTTGGAGCTATGGTTAACAGCTAAATTTCAGAGGGTGATTTACAAGCAATGTTGTAGTAGAACTAAAAAGTTTTTTGATCCATCTGCTTGCAGAATTCATAGTTAAAACATGTATTGGGTAAATGGCATGGAACTTAATTGTGCTTTTCAGTGTTTGACTGTGTTGATGCAGTGGATGAAATCTGTGATGATTTTTATGTGAAATAGCGTTTGGACCTCTGGGAAAATGACCTCACTTTCTAATCCGTGGTGTTCCACAGCATCCTTTGGTATTTCTGCTGCCTGGTTTGTGGTGTTGTCTAACATTAGTGGTGTATGTCAAAGATTTAGCACTTCAGACAGTAGAGACTTGCTCAGTTTTTTCTGTAGTGTTTGGAGTTGATAGCCTCATGTACAAATCATTATGGATCTTTAATTCTCCTTAGAGTTTAGAGTAGTGTGCAGATGTGTTCTGGCTTGACCAAATAGATGAGAATACAAAACCATTTTCTTTTCATTGTGAAATGTCTACCAAAATATTCTTTTTCTTACATTTTTTTCCTGTTTCGTCACTTTATTTTCTAGACTGCTATAGATGAACTACATGTGGTTGTCAGTGTTGCTCACCCTTTCCTTTATGGTTGTGGAGTGCAATACTGGGGTTTAAAGAACTGTATTCAGACTTGAGTCCAGTGCTCAGTTATGTGAATTGAATTCAGACTTCCATATCATTAACATTGTTATTCCAGAGAGCAGAAAGATTTCATGGAGTGTGCTGAACTAAAAAGCATGGATGGGCTCTGCAGGAACACTTGACCATTAACTAGGAAGATTGAAATTTGGTTGCATGTCACTGGGAAAAAAAAGATCGTTTTTTAAATCTTTATCTCAGTGTGTGAGAAAAAGAGGTCTTCATACTCTAGAGAGACTGTATCTTTGGAAAAAAAACACTTTAGGATACTTGTATTTATTGTAGAAGTAACTCCAGTAGAAATGTCCTCCTGTCAAAATAGTGGCTGTTTATGTTTTTGCAGAAGAACCTAGCAGACTCACTCTCATGCCCTGTGCAATTGCACAAATTTAGTAAGTTTGCTAGTGAAGTATGTCCAGTTTTTCCACTTGTCCACAGCTGCTGATGTTTCTGTTTGTGTGACTGTTTCATTGACTGAAGATTAGATTCTGTATGGTGGAGGATGCACTTCAGTAGCTTGTGGCTGTAAATGTGGCAGTCAGCAATTGTCTGTGTACCCAAGTCATGTGAATGAACCATTAAAGTGAGATGAATCTGATAGTAATAGAAATAGACTGGGTAGACTGAAGTGACATTCAGCAGCACTTTGAATAGCTGATTCTGTCTGTATTATCTGTGAATATGGCTTTTGATGAGTTCAGGGATGTTAATTAACTTCAGCTGTTCAATCATAATATTTAAAGGCTAAGAAAAACAGCAAACCCCCATTTTTTAGATGTGAGCCTCAGATCCTACAAGCCTGAAATTAAAATTACAAAGCATAAATAAAAAAGGCAAACCCATAAGGCTTTTTTCCCTGCTTCAGCACAAAGAAGAGCAACATTGAACTGTAGAACAGATAGCAGTGGGAGATGTGGAGGACATGTAGGCATAACAACTTGGAAAGAAGAATTACAGGAGGTTGGAGAAGTTGGAAAGCCTTAGCCAGGTTTTTCCCTGGCCAACCTTCTTTCTGAGAACAGAACTGCACTATGGCATGTGTTACACTTTTGCACATTAGCTTTGTTGTCCGTTTCAATAAAAAAACGTTTACTATTGGCTCATTCTGCTGGAAGTGCACATCTTGTCTGAAATTTTATAGTAGAATTATCTCCTGAATTCAGCATGGTATTTCAGATCTGCCCAACCATCTCCTAAGCTTACTAGTTTTTAAACTCTTAGTAGTTAGGAACTTGTACAGGAAATACTCTTTGCAAATGTAGACTTAGCTAATTTTGACTCAATAGGTAAAGTCCATTGTGTGACCATTTTTGTTAAACTTTGGGCTTACTTGTTTCCTCTGAGCTGATCTCATTTGGTTCAGTCTGGTGCTAAGTCATTAATATTTCCCAGCATTGTTTCAAGCGCTGGACTAATGAAATCAATTGAAGTTATAATTTTCTAAGTTGTGTATGATTCCCCTTTAAGTGGTGAAGTAACACATTTAAAGTATATATCCATGAAGGGCAGCCTGTCTTGGTTTTTTCTATTGTTTGAAAAATACATGTTTGTGTTACAAACCACTGACTTGATGTGCTTGCAGTGACTATTCACACCGGTTCACTACAGAGTTTTTTATAACATTACAGTTTGAAGTGTGAATGGTGACTCTTAAGTGCATAAACTAAGTTATGAGATCTATTTGTATTGTATCCTTTGCTAAGATCAGCCTTCGTGGGCTGTCACAGCTTGGGGAGTAGGGTGTACCTTTGCCATAGGTATGACAGAATGGGTCTCCTGCTGTAGTCAGTTTTAAGGAATACATTCCTAATACCATTTAGGTGAGGTTCCAGCTGTTGAAAAACAGGAAATACAGTTTACACTGTAGTATAATACAACCTTCCTTCCCTCCCTCCTGCATCCCTGCCCTAGATCAAAAAGGCTTTTCATCCTTCTTAGGATTTGTAGTAATTATCTTCAAGATTAAGATACCTTTTACTGTAGAAATTGGCTTTTATTAGTGATGGAGTATAAAAAATAACACTAATAACTTTAAGTAACTCCTTAAAATTTTCTCTTTTTTATGGGAAGAAAAAAATTGCATTTGTATCTAGTACTGTGGTTTTAATGTGTTTTTCTAGTTACAATGGACACTGCAGAGAAACAAAGGCCTTAATTTGCCTCAGCAGAAACATTGTGATACTAAAATATATTTCTTAAGTGAGAGCACACGCACGGGGGTTCCACTTCTACCAAACTAGGATGTGGGTAGGAGGAGGAAATACCTGACTTTTGGATTCCTGAATAAATAAATGAGGGAGCTACTCTAGGTTTTGATGTGTAAATTGTGAGGTGACATAATAAAATTTTATGGAACTCGGTGTAAGCAGCCAAATGCATTCAAGTAACCTATTACATGTCTGCATTTAGTGATACTGAAGATGCAGCCATGTAATTTCTGATTTAGCATTGTTAAGTATTTAAAATGGCACACAATTCAAATTGCTGAAGACATTGTACTAGCATTATCTCTTCTGTGTTACAGTGCTATTAAATGTATGCCTCTCTAAGACTCAAATACAGAGATTTAATAAAAGGTTTATGCCTCTACCTGAAATATGTTTAGAGGGATGAGTGGTCTTATGATTAATGCTTCTTTTGTGATGGATGACATACTAATGCTATGTTAGTGTTTCCGTGTTCAATAACTGCATATTACTATAGTATCAGCACTTAACTTTAGTAGTACAGTACCAGTCTATAGACTAACTGTGTCTGGTGTCTTTATGTCCCAATAACATCCCAACAGCCCCAGGAGAAGCTTATTACTACAATTTTATGGTTAAGTGGTTTGCATTCTGATTTTAATAAACAGATCCTGGTAGTAATGCTGGGAGTTTACAACTAGATTTATGGAGCTTCTGTTTATATTGACTTTCACTTAAAAATTTGAAGATGACTAGTAGCCTACTGCAGACAGTATGTGACAATGTATGTGCCATGGCTGTAATAATATTCTCTAATGCTTTTTTGGAGATGATTTGAAATCATTGTTCATTTCCATACGTAAGCCATTTGTTGTCATGCAACCTCTCTTTTTTACAGCTTTGCTTTGAAGAAGAGATTGGAGAGAAGTCAGAAATGACAGTATTTTTTCAGTTTCCACTAGTATTAAAAGTTGTAGGATTTTCTGGAAAGTGGGGAGGATTTATATGTATGCCAAAACCCATTTGTGTTAGCCCGTGAAGGCACCAGCTAAATTGTGTACACTTTTTATGTCCAGTGGATTTTGTGAAATTTTATTCTATTTGGACAGTACATATTTCTGAGGAGAGTAGGAAGTTGGACTTTATTTTTTACCTCATTTTCTGTGAGATGAAAATACAGGTCAATGGAAATATAAAAATAAGGCCAGAAGTGCTAAAGTCCTGTATATTAACACTAAAGTTGTCGTAGGTAAACATTTTGTAAGGTTGTGTTCTACTATTGCTCTAGTTCAGTATCTGATGCATTAGAAACAGTTTGGTGTGTGGACCTCTTGACAGTAGATATTGCTGATAACATGTACCTTAGTAAGATCAGTAGATACTATAAATGTAGGGATCTGCAGGTGTTTTATTTTCTTAATGTTCTATGGGTATACCCATATAAAATCTTACAGATTCACAAAAACTGTTGTATTGCTTAAACTACTAAGGAAATAAGAGAAGGTTTTTCAGAGTAGTAGTTCCTGATTACTTGGTTCTTTGCATTTGTAGAATACAGCTGTTCCTAGTAGGCTTTCTCTACTTTCAGTGTTCTTACATTACAAGGAACAACCAAGTTCCCACAATCTTGAAAGAATGTCACTCAGGTTTTCCTTTTTTTTGAACATTGCTATTCTGAACTAAGTTGAAGTAGTGTAGAAATACTGTGTGAATATTTGACCTTTATTAACTTGGAAATTATTATTTATCTCCTGCTGTACAGATGGTTCTGACTCCAGAGATAAACCAAAGCTTTATCGTCTACAATTAAGTGTCACTGAAGTTGGAACTGAAAAATTTGATGACAATTCCATTCAGGTATGGAAAAAAGCAGACTCATATTACAGTACTGATCTGATCTCTGGTGTGTTTTGTGTAATAGTGGAAACTAATAAAATATGCAGTAAATACACATTAAAGCTTGAAGGGTAAAATATTGCTGCAATTTTGTATTAATGGTCGTAACTATCTGTTCTAATTTACTTCCACTTTTGATTTAAGAGAAGGGTTTTATTATTTGAAGAAAAGTTTCTATTATTTAAGGGGTTTATTATTTAAAATGGGGTTTTCTTTTTTGTATCTACATCAAATGGTGTATTTCAATGTTTTTGTAATTTCTTACTAGTTTTCAAGTCCTAGTATTACTCTCTTTGAGGCAGGATTTTTTAAGAGTACGAAACAAGCATATTTGTATGTAGCTCATGTCAGGGAGTCTCCTACATCACCCTGGGTCCATGTCAGTGCAGTTAGTTGATTTATAATTACTTGCATTGTGAGATTTTGTGTAAAACAGCAAGAGGAAGTAAACAGTATATGACCAAAAGAGAGAGACATTTTTCATCAAGGGATGTCTGCTGCACATGTTGGTTAATTTGTGTTTTAGTGTTCTTGTTGCATTGAAAAATGAAGTAAAACTCACTGATGTTAGTACCACTCATCTTTGTTAAATTCATAATCAAAGTTAAATTACTAGTCTGTAAATAGGGTAAGCTACATCTTAGTCTTTGTTTTTCTGTTTCTGCTGCAGTATAATTTGATTTATTCTATGTTAATGAATTGTGTTCTCAGTTATTTGGTCCAGGAATTCAGCCTCATCACTGTGACCTCACTAATATGGACGGAGTTGTTACTGTGACCCCGAGAAGCATTGATGCTGAAACCTATGTGGAAGGTCAGCGTATTTCAGAAACCACCATGCTGCAAAGTGGAATGAAGGTTCAGTTTGGGTCCTCTCACGTGTTTAAGTTTGTGGATCCTACTCAGGACCATATTATTTCCAAAAGATCTACTGATGCAAGTCTTATGGTCAAAGGTCCAAGACACAAAACTGGGTGAGTAAAATTTATTTTCTTCTTACTGAGGTTAGAAGAGGAGTCTTGGTAAAAAATAGAGAATGAGAGCATTAGAAATGACCAGTGACTAGAGTGTGAACTTATTAAAAGTGTTAAGTATATAATTTTAATACTTGAGCTCCACCTTGTGATTTTATATAGGATTAGCAAGTGTCTTGTTTGAATATTTCATAATGAAAAATTTGTCCTCATATTCACTTCCATGTGAAAAACACCATAAAGCCTTACTTGTATGTATTTCACAGTTTATCCAAGCTCCAGGAAAAGTCAAAAATTTGCTGAATGTTTCAGAGACTCTCATTTTTGTTTTTTCTCAGATAACAACTTTCAAAATTCCACTAAAAGGATTTGGAAATGAAGTAATCATGAAATGAGACTGTGAAGACAGGGAACAATATCATATTATAATATTACAATTGTAATTATAATATTATAATATAATAATATATATGTCTCAATATAACAACCACTTTTTATACTGTGATTACTTACCCTCTAGTTTCTGTGTTGCAAGGACTGATAGTCCCAAAGTCCACCCTATTGTTTCTCATTCATGTTCTTGATAGGTGCATAATAAAAATACTGGTCATAGATACACTGACTCATAGGAGTTCAGGTGTTTTGTTCAATGGCTATAGAAATACTGAGAAGAAACAATCTTAAAATCAGTCTGTATAGCAGGGGAAAAAGCCAGCATCCTATTTTCCATCTTCTCTGGGTCCAGATGAGGCTACTATTGTTAATATACACATCATTGTATAGTGTCATGTAGAAAAGTTACAAATTGGCTTGGGGACGAGTGAGAGAAAGATACCTAGGAAAAGAAGCTTATCTGCTGAGTTAATATCGATGTATGCTTTAACTATTTTTATTTTTTTTTCCACTTTATTTTCATATGAAAGGACACTGTGCTTTTTTTTAGGCCCTGTCTGCAGGAAGACTTGCAGCCATGTGGCTCTCATGTAATATTCTTGCTGAAATCTTGGGTTCATTCTGCATTTAGCCTGCAGATCAATAAATAAGTGCTCTTGCAGGTTTACAGTCAACTAGAAAGCACTGTATTACTGCAGAGCTTTATCTGGACAGTAAAATGTATGGCAAAGGGCTGTTGCAGCTTGAACAATCAAGTATTTTTTTAAATCTTTAGAATAAGGGGATAGTAATATGCATTACTATGATTTATGAATTATTTACATTATGTTGTACATGTAATACTAAAGAACTGAGAAAAAAATTGTAGCTAGTCTACTGTAGCGATTACAATGCCATGAGCATGTTTTATGTTTATTATGTTTATCTGTCTCTATATTTTCTCACTTGACTGGGAAGAAATTAGCTAAGAGTCCGTTTTTGCAAGTGAAATTATCTGTATAAGTGTTTTTAGGTTTTATTAGTATAAAGAACTACTACAGTATTTAGAAAAAGTTAGTATTAACTGGACTCATGGTATAACCCTTGAATTTTAATTTATTGATTTTAGTTACTTTGTTCCTTGTTTGCTAAATGTTTAATGATATAATTTCTAAAATATACTGGAAATGTTATCTTGCTTATAGAGGTGTCCAGGAAACCACATTTGATCTGGAGGGAGATATTCACAGTGGAACAGCCTTACCAGCAAGCAAGGTATTGTATTATGATTAAGTTAGCAATAGATAAGAGCATGTGTAAGTTAAATCAAAATTACAACATCAGTAGTATTTGGGGAAGTGTGGCCAACTCATCAGTCTCCCCAGCCATTTTTCCTTGTGGATGGGCTCAGATATTGTGTGCATTATTATTTTAGATTTAGGGTTTTTTTCCCCCACAACCCTTTTGTTTAAATTTGTATTGGCATTGGGCATGCATCTCATGTCAAGAATAGTAACATTTTTTAGGAAGGGAAGCTCTTCAGACATGAAGTAGTTTCTCCCCAAATTGACTTATGGAAAGCAGATTACATGCAGGTAAAGATTCTTGTTAGAACTGGTACATTGTTACCTTGTGTGTGTAGCATATGGCTGTTGTCATGTGTGATGGGGTAAATAAATGTTTTATATAAAATGTGAAAGGGTGTTCAATTTTAATTTAACTAGCCTTTTAAAATTTAATGGATGTGACTGTAGACTTCAATAGAGCTCCTGTACACACATTGACTAAGCAAACTGTCTCTACAGTCATAATTATAAACATTTTATGAGGTGATAATCTTTTCTTGCTTTCTTTCTGCACTTTCTGTTAATAGATTTTGTGTCAGAGGTGCATTTTCCAAGAGCAAACAAATAGAGTAAATGACACAATAGTTAATGCTTTACTTGCTATGATCGCGTGCCTCAGATGAAATGAGAATGAATTATTTCAGCAGTATGAGATGTAGTAATCTTCCCAGAAATGCATTCCCTTTTATGTTTTATTTCTACTATTACAAAACTGAAATACTTGTAAATATTTAGTGATATTAATGCAGAAGTGTAGGTATTAATAACTCTCATAGCTTTTGAATGTATTTTTAGTCTTAACTTGTTTTCTTAACCACAGTCTTTNTAATAACTCTCATAGCTTTTGAATTTAAATTTAATTTTTGTTTAGTTTTATTTTTAGTCTTACTTGTTTTCTTAACCATAGTCTTCTGATTCAGTTTCTCTACTTTCTTTGTAGCTTTGTGATAGTACTTTCTTTTATCTTGTGTGTGTTCTTTACCTACTTCTGATAGGAATTTATTTAGTGATATTTTAGAAGGAGGAACAGAAACTTTGTAAACTAATAAAATGTCTTAAAAAGTCTCAGAATAAGAGTTTCTGGCTTTGTTGTATACTTCATATAGGATACTTCATATCCTATTCACAGTCATTAGAAAAGTACTTCTAGTGGACCTAGGATTAATGGGAAAGTTTAGTTTCTTTCTTAGTTGGACTGTTTAAGAATGTGTATGAGATCTTGTTAAATCACTGATGAATCACTCATTTTCTAACATTTGCTCTCCTCTAAGTTTGCTTTTCTGTTTGGGAAAAGGGTAACAGTAAGTTTAATGAAAGTTCTCTGCGACGTGGTGGTGAAAAGTGATTTAGTTCAAACTCGTGCTTTGAGATGCATTTCTTGGCAGGTGTTCCTATGTTGAAGCAAATTATTTAGTCCTAGAAATTCCTTATGAAATGTTGAAACACTTCCTATTTTACTGATGTCTTGTTCTCAACTCTTTATGCTGAAAATAATTTCTGTTTATTTTGCTGCATAAAGCAGCATGTTTGCCCCATTCCTGATAGGGTTTAATTGAATTAGAAATCATAAATTAAAAGCTTCCTATTAAGGAGCATGGGACACCAAAAGAGAACAAATTAAATGGTACATAAAAAAATAACACAGTTTGAATTGCCCCTTCTTGTGCTGGAAATTTTGTACTGCTTGGCAGATCAGACTTTCCTTGAAATCAGGATAAAATATGTTATAGATCAGTAGTGTAAGCACTTGGAACTATTGCAGAAGCAGAGTGGGGGAGCATGGCCAGTTTTAAATTTGTAAATACATTTAACTTTGTCTCTTACCTAAAGTTTTGATTCCCAACTCATTCTTACTTTGTACTGATAGCTATGCAACTCTGATTAAAGATGTTTGAAAGCTACATTATAAATTCTAGCAGTGCGTTAACAAAGGCCTGCTCCTAGCTGGCCGTTGTTGCCTGTTGAATTGGAAGCGGGCTCCTCAGTGCTTCAGCGCCTGCCGAGCTGTCTCTGTGTGTGCCGTGCTCCCCTCCTCTGTTTGCCCGTCTCTTTCCAAGCCTCAGGCTGAGGCTGCGTGTGCGTGGTGCCGGGCAGGAGCTGTGGCTGCTGCAGGGCTCGCAGGCTCAGCGCCTGTCCCGCTGTTTGGCCGTAGAGCACGGGCAGGCTGGACGGCGACAGGACGTCCTCCGCATCCAGCACCGCCGAGCGAGGAATGGTGAAGCCCATGATCAGGATAGACCAGCAGGACTACCGCAGACAGGACAGCAGGTAGGAAACCCGGCATCCTTTACTTCCCAGAGTCAAACACACACATACCTTCTTCCCGTAGTGTTGCAGTGCGCAGACCAGTTTTTATATTTTATTTATTTTATACGGTTTAATCTTTATTTTTTTATGTATTTTGTATGGTTTGGTCTGTTTCCCCCCACCCTGTTGGGTGGTTCGGTCTCCTCCCGTTCTCTGTTCTCCAGAGTTTTCCAGCTCGTTCTCAGATCAGGTTGCTACACCCACTCCGCCCACTCCCTAATGATTGACTGTTAACGTGTTGTGTTCCCGTTGGCCCTCAGAATGTATCCGCCCCTTGTTCCTCCCCCCCTTAAAAGACCTGTGCAGCCCCAGACTCTCTCTCTTGCCCTGGGATTCGGCGCAGGGCTCCATGGAATAAACATCTCCGTACGAGCCACGCCGGGTCCGTGCTCTCCCTCGTGCCTTTGCTTCTTCTCGATGCGCTCTGCCACCCTTCTCTGGCTGGGAATCCTCTTCCCTGGCTGTAGCAGATACTGCAAAGCCAGAGGCTCTGCCGGTCGGCTGTTCCCGGTGGCGCTTGGGATTTCCAAGTACCTGGACGGGACGGCAGAGGGTAACTACCCTCAAAATCCGGGCGAGGGCTGGTTCCCCACGCCGCCGCGCGTCCAGACCGTAGAGTAAGCACTGTGGTAAAGTGTTTCAAATGATCGGGTTTTTCCTATGGAGAGTGAGATTGCCTTTGAGATCTCGCTCCAAATAAACCCCAGGATTAACAACCAAAGCAAAAAACTTCACAATACTTCAAAAAATCCAAAAAAATAACACTTTGCTTCAGTATTCTGTTATTTGTGGTTCTCTTTTTGTAAAGTCAGGCTGATAGTCGTGTCACATCATGGTTGATTTGTGGTTAGGCATGTCATATAAAATGTCTTCAATAACAAAAGTACAATTACTTAAAATTTTCATTTGTCAGTGGCAACATGATGTGATTTACTCTGGAGAGTGAAATAACGGGGTCATTGCAATGTCTGCTGTGCTGCTGTCAGCACGTGGGGAGTCTCTGTCCTTAAAGATACTTAAAACCTGACTGGACAGGGTAGTGAGCAACTTGCTCTTGTTGACCCTGTTTTGAGCAAGGAAGTTGGATCAAATGATCTCTAGAGTCTCGTATCACACCTCAGCAAATCAGTGATTATGTTAATAGAATTTTTTTTCAAATCTTTCAAAAAATACAAGATTGTATTGCTGTCTACATAAATCAGCTTTTAAATTTAGATGAACATCTATGATAAATGGATGAAAGGTAAGGTAAATGTGCTGCAGGGTTAAGAAGTGCAGTGATCCAGGTTGTAAAGCTTGCAGTATGAAGCTTTTTGTACCTTTAAATTGATTTATTATTCACTAGACAGAAAAGAGAATTCAGAGATGTGAGTGATAGGAAAAAAATACAACCAAAAAAGGGTAGAAAATTGTGCTTCCACTTGAATGTTCAAGTGTTCTTCAGCAGGCACATCTTTTAAATACTTTTAGTGAAGTTAGACTAGAATACAGCTCAGTTCTAGTCTGCACTCTCTTGTTAGAGTGTCTTGTCATCTTCAGATTCTTTTTTAGAATTTGTTAAGGTTGTGAAGATTTAACTACTTCTTGAATTACTAGTATTTTAACTGTAATTTTCCTCATAAAGGATGAACAGAACTTCTTTCTGAACTTTTTATAGCCTCTCAGAAGTTCTTGAGGCTTCTGCTGTTAATATTTCTTGATCTGTACATCTGTATCTGTATGAAGATTATTACATTTCTATAAAGAGGATTATCTTGTGCTGTAGATCTGTATTTCAAAAACACAGAGCCATCTGTGAGCTGTATCCTGGCTGCATTTTTTGGGATTTTTTTAACTTCTTAAATTCCTTCTAAAGAGAGTATTCACTGCTAGTCTTTATGAAGGTTTTTTCACCATGCTTCCTATGTGCAGAAAATATTTTTAGAGGCATCTAGATCACATTTAAACTTGTGATAACTACGACCTCTTCATCACCAGCCGTGACATTTGATGTTTTATTTCTGTATATATCTTACATGTTTGTAGTATGTGGTGTGTAATTAGTCTGACTTACCTAAATACAGCACTTCTGTCATGTGCTCTTTCTCAGATACATTCACTGTGTTTATGAGATTAACAAATTAGCAAAGTTGGGATGTCTGATTAGGACTTAACAAACTGGGCAATAAGTTGCCTGACTACATGGAATTCTTCCCTTTTGTGGATATATTTTGTGGACCTTTAGTTAGGTTTCCTCTGGGATACTCTGGTCTCATTTTGTGAACTGTAAGGACAGTAATTGTGTACTGCTTTGTTAGTTTGAAAAACCAAAAATCCTTCACTGGCAAGTTCCAGGTTCTTGTTACTGTACAACTTCCAGCCCACACTAAATGTTCTTGTGGGTAGTCTCTGTGTGTTTATCACTGCTCTCTAAAGGTGAATAATAAGATAAATAAGACTTTCTTCCAATAACTCACTGAATGGGTTGAAGACCAAAGATTAGAACTTGGCTACCGTGTTTTTTCATTTCTAGAAAGAAAAATAATAGAGATCTGAGAGCATAACTCCAGTTTACCTACTGGTTATGGTTGTTCTGATTGAAATGGGATTCTTGGAAATGAAACATAACGACTGTTTAGTTAAGGATTGTGATCATATATGCTCATTAGATAACTGACTACAATTAGCATAAGCAAGCATATAATAAAAATGAGAAAAGATAATTTTTTGCCTTGGATACCTTTCAGGAGTTCTTCAGGATGTGTTTGGTTGGAAATAAGTATGATGATATGTAAGTGGTGTTAACTGAATGCAGACACTTACCTGATTCCTCGCTTTAACATGCCTTAAAAATTCATACATAGCTAGTATGCTGACTAAAACAGTCACACAGGGGTGTTTCATTTTTTTGTGCAGTTTAGCAGAGACAATCTGGAAGAATACAGCAATATCAGGAGAATGTATCATTGCTTTTAATGCAATTTTAAAGTGTAATATTACCTGACACTATACAAAGAGAGGAGGCAACCCCTAATCAATATTTTATGGCCCTCCTAAACCTAACTTTCAGACTGGTTTAGCCCAGCAAATTTCATCACCACAGAGAGGCTATATAAGAGCAATAGCACAAAGACAATATATACTTAAAATGTATCCAATAAAATGTGCTATCGTATCAGAAGCACAGAGAATTACTTCAGCTTAGATTTCTAATGTGCAAAGCGTAATTAGAGAGTATTTATTTTGCATGTTCTTTGGGGAAGATGGAAGATGGTACAGGGGTTGGAACTAGATCATGTTCAAGGACCTCTTCCAACCCAAACCATCCTATGACTCCATGATTTGTTGAGTGGAACTCCTATTAGGGTAGTTAAATAATTGATTTACTGCATCTGTACATAGACAACTAATTTACAGGTAAAATTAAATCAACAATTTTTAAAGAATACTTTGTATTAATTTGTCTCTTATGGCCAGTTTCCAGAAGTCTGTAAGCAATCCTGCATTAATATCAGGTCTCATCACTCATGACACATTGTCTCTCATTGGCTGGGAATCCAGTTCCTCTGTTTGTGCTGAAACTGATGAATATCATTTTGTTCTAAGGAAAATAAAATAAATCATCAGCTAAAATCTGTCACTGGTTTACTAGCGAGTTTGTTAAAATATTTCTATGTCTTATTACCATTCCTATAATGAAAGATTAACAATTTCTCTGGAGTTGTCACTATAGTTCTGTTTTATAATGCTATATATTAGTGAGTATTCTATGAAAGTAATTAAGTTCTCAGTGAAGATGGTGTGGAGGTAGTGACAAATTAGTTCATTTTAAATTTATAGCAATAAAAAGACACAAAATACTACAATTTGCACACCAGCTGGGTGCTTTTCATAAAGAGAGCATGTTGTCACGTTTGAAATGTAACTGAAATGGCAGAAATTTGTGTACATACTGCCATGCTGTTCCTGCTATTCTTTAACTTTCAACTCCCCAGAAACTGGATTTGCTGAACACTTTTTATAGTAAGACATTATTTAGGAGGCATAACTTCAGTTCTCTGCTGGTTTAAGGTTTTGCAAGTTTGTAAAAAAGCAAGCAACCAAACAAATCCCCACCAAAACCCAAAGGCACCCCTAAGTTTTGGATTCAATATGCTAAAATTTTATTTTAGATCTTTTGACATCACCCTTCAAAATTTATATTGGGAAATTTTACTACAGGAGATAGCTGAATACAGGCTTTCAGTGTCCTGTCTCTGCCTTGTGGCATAACTAATAATCATCAGGAGAATGAGGCTTACATAATTTTATTACATTCCTTTCTTTATGAAAGTTGTTGGGGAAAGTAAAAAGCTGCCTATTGTGTTACGTGTGGTTAAAAAGGTTATTGCATGCAGAAGATGTTAAGCTTTTATTTATTTCCTAAAAATAGGTCTCTAACTGCAGAGAACAGCTCAAGTAATCCCTTTGTTTAAGGCAGTAATGATAGGATGGAAATTAGGAAAAGGTTTTTCACCTAGAGGGTGGTTGGGCTCCCCAGGGAAGTGGTCAGGCACCATCCTGACAGAGTTCAAGAAGCGTTTGGGTGATGCTCTGGTGCACAAGCTGTGACTCCTGGGGCATCGTGTGCAGGGCCAGGAGCTGGACTCAGTGATTCTCATGGGTCCCTTCCTACTCAGGATATTCTGTGTTTCTGTGAAATACATACTTAACCTTTTGCAGACACCAGCAAAATCAAATCTCCGTTCAGTTTCCTACTCTGTGGTTTCTCTGATGGGTACTGGTAAGAAATAGCACTGCAGTCGGTTTCAGTGAGGACAATTCGGGGCTGACTGCTGTTTCTCAGTGTAGTGTAGCAACAGCCAGGTGGGGGTAGGGACTGGATTTGACCTCCTTTCCCTCCTTACCAAAAAAAAGGACAAATAGGTTGACTAAGTCTTTATAAATTTTGAGGGCATGAAGGGCAGCAAAGTACATTTGTTGTAACCAAGCTAATGTTTCAGGCAAAGCTTCATTCACTTTCTTTCATGTGTGCATGAATAATTTGTTATTTGAATCCTGTCAATGGCAGATGGCAAACTGATCCTATCAGTCTGCTGTGCAGTGCAGAAGAGGTTGTTCATTAATATCACACATGCCACAGTTCAAGTCTGTATTTTTATCTGTTGTGTTGCTGGCAAATACAGCTTGAATGATTCTGGAGGAAAGGTAAAAAAATGATGCTTCTGTTTTCAGTGTCAATATTTGGAACCAGTGTATTTGGAGAAATATGTAATTTTACAGTAATTAATATCACCCATGTGCATTATTTGTTTCAATTTTCATCATCTTTCTTTAGATCTCAGGATACCCATGGACCAGAACTGATACTGCCTGCCAGTATTGAATTCAGGGAAAGCTGTGAGTAAATTGTGAAGTTACATCACTAACCTGCTTATGCATTCTTCTATACTGTAATATTTCAGTCAGTTTGAAAACTTAAGGGTAATTTAAGTAAACATTGAAAAAAATAATGACTATACAGATGCTAGACAGTCTAGTAGTATAACTTGTTTTGTTGGGAGGGTGAACAGATACTTTAGATATTGAGGTATGTTCATGCGTATCCTAATTCTGATTGCATTTCAACTCTTCATCTTCAGATATTCAAATTAAATGTGAAAAAAAATTTAATCCCATCTCCTTGACAGTACATTGAATTAATTGTCTTCTATGTAGTTCTCTATGCTTGTATAATAGATTACATCTTGGTCAAAATCCATTTTATATAAAATCTGATTAGATTTACATTGTCATTTAGAGCTTAATTTTTTATTATCTTAGTCCCCAGGTTTTTAAGGCCACAGATCTGGTAGAAAAATATCGTACTAGAGATTGTCCGTACTTCAAATATTTGAAATTAAATAGATTTGTGAGCAAGCAAATACTGATTTTTTATTAGTATTGGAGTTTTGTTGCAATAAAATGTACAAGAGAAATCTTGCATTTTCCTGTTCCCTTGAAGATGCAAATTTTCAGCAAAGAGATAGGAAATAGTACAGAAATGTTTCCCAATGATCAGATGATCTGGCTTTATATAGAAGTGTGTTGTTGGTGTGTCTAACTAACTGTAGTACTTAGACAATGTAGACTTCAAATTCCTGTAAGTTGCTCCCCCTTCCTCTCCTTCTCCCAAAGAAAATCCTTTATGCCTCAAGTTCTGAAATTGTTTTCTTTTGTTTTCTGTCTGGCTTTATGACATACTGGTTTTTCTTCCTCTTTGTCTACAGCTGAAGATGCCTTCTTATCTGCCATTATAAATTATACAAATAGCTCGACAGTTCATTTTAAGCTGTCACCAACGTACGTTTTGTACATGACGTGTCGGTATGTATTGTCCAGCCAATACAGACCTGACATCACCCCTGCTGAGCGCACCCACAAGGTCATTGCAATAGTCAACAAGATGGTGAACATGATGGAAGGAGTGATACAGGTGAGTTACTCTGCCAGAATGTGTCAAGGGAATTACCTACGTGTTGTTGATAATTTAGCAAGCTTCTTAGCCGTTTTCTTAGTGTGACCCTTAACAGTAGTTGATTAAACAGTAATACCTGCATTGACTGCCCTTATGAAGGCTTGCTTTTATGGCAGTGAATAATGTCAGTGGTGTGAAACTCTCTCCTGAGCAATGTGGGAAGTTAGGGAGTGGCTGTTGCTCTGAAGATTATGTTCTCTGACATGAGGTGACTCTTTCTAGAAGGTAAGATCTTTGCAAACGTTTCTGGCTGTGAACCCTTGTAAAACAAGTTGGATGGCCTTATTAAAGAATACTGTATAGGTAGCATTTGTTTGCACTGATTGATGCTTGAAATGAACATATTAAAAAGAATCATGACTTTTAAATTTGGATCCTGTTACTTTTACAACTTTTGTAACCACAAAAATGGTAATAAACCTTGCACATCTTGAACCAATCTGATAAAACTGCTTTGTAAAAAGAAATACAAGTTCTGAAATGTTGCAACATTTTATATGTAGTCTGACACTCTTGCTACTATATGTGCAAGCCTTCCACATAAGCACAGGAAGAATTCTGTTTTGTGTAGAAATGCAGGATAAGATCCACTGGGTTGTCTGTGATATTAGACAGTACCTTGCATTGTGTAACTGTTGATAAAACAGACTGGTCATTTTGTCAAAAAGGAATGCTAGTTCATGTATCCTCAGTAATTAATTAATTAATTAAACTTCTTTGTCTGCAGGTTTTTCTCAGAAGAAAAATTAAAATATGTTTCTGTATTTATTAAAACAGGTGTGTTTTTTGCAAATAGTGCTGCCAGAGTAGCAGCAAGGACCCTGCTGCATTAAGTACTGTACAGGCATAACAACTTTGTTAATAACTCCTGCCTTAGCGAATTTACAATGCAAGTGTTACACAACAGCTTGATTAAGGGAGAGTAGGAAAGTAAACAACAGGAGTGGCACGAAACTCACAGCAAACCAAAATTGTTCAGCTTCTGTTCAGGTTTTGGAAAAATTTAGTGGAGTTTTCAGCAGGGGAATGTTAGCATTAGACTCCTGTGTAAACTTATACAACTTTCTTTCACAAGAAATATTGGGAGGAGATGCTGGTGTTGAGGACACTGTGCAATAAGAAAGTAAGATTTGCCTTCTGTGTACATTCCAAATCTGATCAGAGACGGAAGGGCAGTTTGATTCTGAAGTGAAGAACTAGTACATTGCTTTGAGTCTTGATGTCACGGTCAATGGATATTTGATAAAATTGAAATGGTATCAAAAATTAATATTCAGGCTCTTTTATTAAAAAAAGAAACGAAAACTGGCTGTGGAAGAGATGAGACTGTGGCTATAGGGGAGAACCTGAACCAGAAAGAGCCTGCACATAATCAATTCAGCTGCTAGAATGGAAAGTAAACAGAGAAAGGGTAGGCTTCAAATATAAACTGGAAGTTACAGGTCTGAATCAAAGAAAGTCACTCCGTTTATATAACTAATGTATACTATACATTGTAACTATAGTTACAATGAACCTAAAAGGACTTGTAGTGACAGAGGTGGGTGCAGTGGGAAAGCAGAAATAAAGTTTTCTATTCTAAGTGTTGAACGGCTAACAAGGTAGCTGCTAGAAGATACTAGTGAGGTGGACTCAAACATCAGTTTGATTTGAAAATAGATCAAAGCTAGAAAGTAGATTATCCTGTGAAAATGTTCATTTACTGCACTGAGAAGGGCTTCCCAAGTCACATGCAGCCTTGTGGTTGTAAGCAAATGTATTTTCTATAATCCTGCTAATACTGTTACAAAACTGTTAAACTCAGCTCTTTGTCTGGACTGTCCTTTGTTGAAGGCCATTTCCACAGCCTTGTAACTCCAGCTGCAATCTAATCTCCAGCCTCAATTTTAAGGAACACATCAGCAAGGAAGCAGTATTTGTGGTTTATGAAAGATGTTGCCTAGTTGCAAGAAATAAACCAAAAGGAGTCAGAGGTTGCATAAAAATTGGGAGGAGGTTCATTCAAATGCCATGCTGAAGGAGCCAGAGGAAAGGGGGGAAATTACACCTGGGACAAAAGAGTAAAACTTAAGAGAATTTCAAGGTTAATAGGCTGAAGGCAAAGAAATACATTGATTCTAATGAACAGTAAAATGTCTTTAGCCTGGACCTGTCTTAATTGAATATAAATAGTATAAGCTAAGCTAAGTAAAATTACTTCATCTAAGGTGTAACATAAATGGTTATATTTGTGGCTGTCACAGCCAAATTACCATGTAGTAAGTTGTATCACAACCGCTTTTTTGTGTATCTGAATTGTAAAGCATTCGTGCACTGAAGGGGATCTGGAGGTGTGAGAGACAGAGAAAACAAATGACAGGCAAGGGAAGAGAGGCACCCAAAACAAAAGTAGTGAGAAGGTGCACAGACTCCTGTGCTGTACTGTGGGAGTAAATTAATGGCTGAGATCCTAATTTTGCCTGCCTAGATTGGAAAGCTATCAAGTCTATTTGTGAGTTACTCAAGAAGTACTTGCTAACAAATTGAATCTGTGACTTCATATAAAATATTGCATCAAAATATTATAGATGACTTTGTATGAGATAGGGATAAAATTAGGAGAGATCTATGAGAAGGTTCAGAGCTTTCACTAAAAAATCAGGATTAGAAATTTGGTTCATATTAAAAAGCCTTTTTTTTTTTGTATCTTTTTATTTATTTTTTTCCCCAAAACATTCTGTGGCATTTTTCATCCTTTTTGAATTTTAACATTTGTTTATAGAAGGAGCATTTCCTTTTGTTCTGTGCCAACACATCTTCAGTCAGTTAAGAGTGCTTTGGTTGGAAAGGGGGAAGAACAAAAAAGCAGCAATTTGGTGTTTTGAGCTCTAAATAAAAGTAAAATAGTAGCACCTCAAATATTTGCATCCAGGTTCACTGTGTTGCAGGTAGGGGAGAGTGATCTGCATAGAAAGCAAAAAATAATTAAGAGCTCAATTCTAAATAATCATACAAACATCTTGTGGGTTCTGGTTTTTTTTTAACTCAGTGTAGCTTTATATTTACCAACATTAAAGAAACTTAGTGTGGTATTTAATTTGATTCTTCTGTTGTTTCAAACAGTCTTTTTGTTCTTTAATTAAAAAGTTATGTATTAAATCTGTCCTAGGTGTTCTGTGTATTTTGTTTGCTTTTGAATGTTGTTGTTTGGTTGGTTTTTTTTCTTTTTGGATGGGGGGTTTCTGTTCCCTCTTTGTGTGTGTTTGTATATTGTCTCCATTGCAGCAATGTGGGCAAGTAGCTCCCAGGATCTGTTGCTTGGATGGCTAGTTACCCCATTGCCTGCAAAAATTTCTGCAAGATTTCTATGGCACACTGAGCATAGAATAACCAATCTGGGATGACAACTAGTTTAAAGCATTAATTCCTTGAATTAATTGTGACGTGGGCACTTCAGTTCGTAGCTGTTGTGCTACTGGTCCTATTAAAATAATTAATTTTTAGAAGGAGCTCAGTTGCATCGTAGCTAGTGATTAATGCATCTGTGTATAACTGTGAACATGTGTTGTACCTTCATATTTAGTGTTTGATTTCTAAAGCTTTCATGATTGTTCACAAGTTTCTTTCTTCTATTCTGTTTGATTTCCTTCGTCCGTTTTTCTCCAGGAGGTAGACCAGGTTGATCAGGTAGGATATGTTGCTGGGAACTGATCCTAGCTATGTTGGCTTAGCTCAGTTTCTCATGCTGCTTCCATATCAAAATACAATACTCAAACAGCTGGACTTGAACAGTTCATAACACTCATTCAGCAACTGGAACATGCAGTACTAAAATCCTTTTTTGACTTTGCAACTTTTACGGCATTCCATAATTTCTGCTTAACGCACTTCAATGTGGATATGAAATGACCAAAGTTCTTTTTCTTCCCTTTATTTTCTTTTTTTGTTGTTTGTGGTTCCTATTCTTTGGATTTCATCTGAGGTTGCCTGGCCTGGCATTTGTGGTCGGGAGATGGTGAGATAGATCAGTACTCGATACTGGATCACGTGGTATCACAGCCAGTGAGCGCAGTATCAGCGTGGCAGTGGGCAGTAGCGAACCTGCGCTTACAGGCGCACAGATTACCAGATACTGCATCTGCTAAGCTCGTAGCACTGTGTAATTAGATGCTTACACTGTGGCTTTCATTGACACGGCTATTGGCAATTTATTAGCATTTCATGTGTTCAGTGAACATGTTAAAATTGAACTTAGTAGTTACAGCAATTGCGGTATTACGTACAAACATTTTGCAAATATCTGGTATCTGAGAAATGTTTGGTGAAATGGGAAGAGGTACTGGTCTATCTTTGGAGCCTTTTTAAGCTGCCATGCTTTATCAGAAAATTATTTCCCTGTATTATTTCTTGCTTCTTTCCACTTACAGAAACAGAAGAATATTGCTGGGGCCCTTGCCTTTTGGATGGCAAATGCATCTGAATTACTCAATTTCATAAAGCAAGACAGAGATCTTAGCCGAATTACTGTGGATGCACAAGATGTTTTGGCACACTTGGTTCAAATGGCATTCAAGTAAGGCTATCAAACTTCTGTTTCATTTACCATTTTCTCTTGTTTCTCTGGTTTATAGAAAAACTTCACATTTCTGCCAAATTTTAGGTATAGCAATAATGTCTTTTGTGTATTGTTAAATATCTGAGAGGAGAACTTACAAGAAAGGCTAGACATATTCCTTTAGACAGATGCCTTGTTTTGTGAATATGGATTGCTGAGTTGTGCACAAGTTTCATCTGTTAGATGATCTTGTGATAATTGAGGCTGCCAATGAAAATTTTAGGGAAATTTAGTTTGTGTTGATTGCTTGCTCTTAATTTAATGTGAAATTGTGAGGAAAGGTTAGTTGTGCGGTTAGTATGTAAATACACAGGCTTAAATATTCCTGGATCTTTAAAGTAATGAATCTTGTGCTCTTTAAGAGCTTCTAAATATAATCTACTTCCATAATTCTCATAAACAGCAATTTGCACAGTAGTTTTTTTGCACAGATTTATCTTAAAAAATGAAGGACAGGTTTTGGTTTGGAGTAAAAATCAAGCTATACTTGTCAGCTCAGGCAATTACAATACTGATTAAAGGAAAAAATGAATGAAATATCCAAATGGGAAGGGAAACCCTCAGAGGAAAGTGTCCTTTGAATAAAGATAACAACATTGGCTAAGCACAGCATTAATCAACAAGAAAGGCTTAATTTTTGTTCATATTCAGATTTTTTTTCTCCCTGGGCCACTACTGAACAAGTAGTTCTCCGCAAATTTGCGTATCCAAAACTAATGTTTAGAAAAGTCCCAGTGTACCTTGGGTCACTTAGACAATAGTCTACTCCCTATCCAGCCTACTCCCACTTGTAAGATGAATATTTTAAATATAGTATTTTCATTTTTCTGTAATATGAAATACTGTATTCTCTGCTCTTTTTATACTGTGACAGGATTGGGAGACCTAACCATGGTTGAACTGTTTAGCTTTGAAGGGCTGTGTTCCTCAGAAGAGCAATATATGTAGTTTGTGAAACCTTATCATTGCTTTCTGAACTTCCAGGAGGTTTCTGAGGAGCACCAAACCCCTTTGCATGGATTCCCACAGATGTATTTTTTTTTTCTGTTGGTAAATTTTGGGCAAGTAGGGTATAGCAAGTGGCTGTTTTGACAAAGTCCATTTTTATAGCATCTCTAATCACTCATTGTTAATGAAGCTGTGCCTTTTGCCACAGCTCAGTGTCTTGAATTGGTGTCTTAAAATAAATTCCTGCTACTTTAATTGGCCAGGTAGTCATCAAAGACTAGGCTGGGAAGGAATGGTGCTGTATTTTTCTCTCTGCATTATAAGCAGTCTGGATGCAAAAGTATTCTTGAATTTTAGCTGCGTGAATTTCCCCTTAGTGTAACATGGCAGATTCCAAATGCATGTATTAAAGTTTTGGAGATCCCTGGAATACATACTTAGAAGGCAAATAAAAAAGCACAACTGAAGCATGAACAGAAAGAAGCCTGCTGTGAAAATGTCTCTTGTTGGTAACTGGCATACTCCAGGACTGGTTGAAATTGCCATGGATTTAATTTCTAGCAATTGTGGGTATTTCATTATAAATATTACCAGTGAAGCGAAGGGGGAGTTTTAGAAAGCCATGAAATTATTTTCTTGTTTACAATTTGATTTACAATGTGTTTACAATTTGATTCATTTTTTAGTTTCAGTTTTTAACAGAAAATACATAAATGAATTATCAAAAATGGAGTTAAAGAAAATGTTTAATTATTTGAAAAGAAAGGATACTAAAACAGATTTTCATTTCAGGGTAGTTAAAGGTAAGAGAAATAAAAGATGAAAAAAATTTCTCACACAAAGCCCTAGAGCCATTTCCGGATTTTGTGTGTTGGGTCAGAACATTATTTTTTTTTTTTTAAGTACTACTCTTGCTAGATTTTAAAATAAAAAAAAGAAGTGTATTTCTGTTTGGAAAAAAATTATTTTTGCATATTTATGCAACCCAAGTTTGGCCTGATTGCATCTCTTTGTGTAGCATATGACCTTCACTTACCAGTGTGGTAGCAATACTGCATGTAAATGTCTGTGCTTTTTCCCAGACAACCTAAATCTTTTTTCAACCTTTCTAGGAAAGGTGTAGGAGAATTGGTCTCCCAGGCCTTTTAAAAAGTATGATTGGGTTTCCTATAATCACATTCATAACACAGAAATTTCAGGAATCTTGTAATTTGATAGAACTCTTTTCTTTAAACCATATGTAATGAACACATAGAGGATATAAAATTTACTTTTTTTCCCCCATTCCCTTCCAGGTACCTGGTTCATTGTCTGCAGTCAGAGCTTAATAACTACATGCCAGCGTTCCTTGATGATCCAGAGGAAAATAATCCTCAGAGGCCTAAAATAGGTTAGACTATGTGATCTTTGTGTCTTCCAAGCCATACTATTAATTGTTAAGAAAAATGTCTATTTATTACTAGTGGTACTATATTTACAAGTTACCTTAACCCCTGAGAATTATTTGGATCAATTTTTGTATGGATGATTCAGCCCTCTGCTGAATTTGGTCCCTTAAATCTGTATCCTCCTTATGCCAGGGATTCTGAGACTGGACTCTGCTCCAGATGCAGTCTCTAAATGCTGAGTGCATGGGAAGGATTGCTTCCCTCTGTCCCTCCTGCTAGCTGCACTGCTGCTGTCTTAACAGCTTACTGTGCAACTGGATACCTTTCAAGCAAGGACACACTGCTTCATCCCATTCAACTTGATGTTTACCAGGATCTCTCCATAGTTTTCATCAGGGCTGCTTTCTGTCCAGGTGGCACTGTCCTGGGCTGTTGCACAGACATACCCTGTCCCAGATGCAGCACTTGGCAGTTGCCTTTGACATTCATCAAGTCCCTGTCAGCCCATTTCTCCAGCCTACCGAGGCCCTTCTGAAAAACACTGCTGCTCTTTAGTGTATCAGTATTTTCCCCCTCTTGGTATCATCTGTGAACTTGCTGAGAATGTACTTCATCCAATTGCTGAGATCATTAATTAAAGTCATTAAACAATATCAGCCTCACCTCAAAACATGAGAGATGCCACTAATACCTGATGGCCAACTGGACATTGTATCTGCAAATCCACCAAATCCTGTCATCCAGCCAGTTCTCTCCATGCATTGCCATCAGCTTATCCAGTCCTCACCTCAGCAGTTTCACTGTAGAGATGTTTTGGGAGAACCTGATTAAGTACCTCCCAGCTACTAAGGTCAGGCTGACTGGCCTTGCAGATTCCTACCAGGGTTCTCTGCCGTGGTGCTTGAAACATGGTGCTTGCTTCACAGCAGTGAACCTTTCTGGGCTGTTCCTGTCCACCAGAGCACCCTGCTCGATGTGTGCTGTCACCCTGTGTCTGTAATCCTGGCTCAGTGACTGCTCAGACCTTCAGTGCTTCAATAATTGAAGGAAAGGTGATCTGCAGAGCAATTAAATACAGTCATTCTGTTGAACTATGAAGAGTATTTATACAAATTTCATAGATGCTTTCTGGTACTTCAAGTATTAAGCTTTCTGTTCTTGCTTTTTTACTGCATTGAACCTTTAAGGAAGTCTGAAGATGCACTGCCATGTTTGTAGTGCCCTGTACTGTGAGAGTACTTTTGGGGACACAAATGCAGAAAATGTAGCAAACTGGTACCAGAATAAAGGCAGATGATGTTCTTATTTCAGTTATTTTTGAGCTGCCTTATAGATTTCTTATAACCTACAGATAATTTTTTCAGACACAATCCTGAGTTTCAATTCTAAAAAAAACTAATTTAATGATCGCTTCTAAAGAGATTTCAGATTAAAAACATTGCTTTAAAGAAGACCTGGAGATAAATGTGTTGCTTCCGCTAGGACACATATGAGGATGTTTGCTCTTGGTGATGCTAACAGAAGTCCCTATTGCTTGTTAGTTAATATTGCAATGCAGTAATTGGAAAATGGGATTTTGAATAATGTTTTAAAAATCTAATGTGTGAACAGAAGGTGCATTCTATAGTTTAAGTGCATAATACAATGCAAATAACTTCTGAAATTTCTGAGTACAGTTTGGTACTTTACTTCAAGGAGCTGTGGAATCATTGGAATACGTATTTGAAACAATAGAATATGAAGGTTTTAACTTGTTATAAAAACTAAAAGAAAAATGAATTTGCTAAAGTGAGGATGTGATTTAAACGTTGAGTATAGCCAGTTATTTACTTGTATGATAAATATTTTCCCCCAAGAATTTACTTTTGTTCCAGGGGTTACATTACACCTAACATTTTAACGTTGCTCCATCTTGAAAACCATGGAGCAGTAAATATATTTCTGTAAGTCTGTGTAACTTAAATACAAGTAGGTTCCACCTAGCATTCAGCAGCCTGACTTGAGAGTCTTATTGCCCAAGCCAGGTGTACACTGCAGTATGTGAACATGAGTGACTCTGTTCTGTCTCTGTAGATGATGTGCTGCACACCTTGACTGGAGCCATGTCCCTGCTGCGACGATGTAGAGTGAATGCTGCTCTGACTATACAGCTCTTCTCCCAGCTGTTCCATTTTATCAACATGTGGCTTTTTAACAGATTAGTTACAGCCCCAGATTCAGGGTTATGCTCACATTACTGGGGAGCGATCGTTCGCCAACAGCTGGGCCACATTGAAGCCTGGGCAGAAAAACAAGGTTTAGAATTGGCTGCTGATTGCCACCTGAGCAGAATAGTACAGGTGAGTGTATTTGTGATTAACACTTCACATATTTGTATATTCAAAGAGAATATTGGCCTATGCTGTGTTCCTAGAAAATAGTATGTGGACAAGAATAGCTTGTGTGAATCAGTCCTGGAATACTGAGATGGTGTTGAGGTAAAGACACAAAATATGCTTTGAACATCATTAATGTTTAAGTTACAAGTGAAATGAATAGTGAACATGGCTGTTCAATTTCCATTTATAAGACTGAGCAGTAACTATGTTGAACAGAGACAGGAAGAGTGGCTGAAAAATTGATATGCTTAATTTATTACAGATTTAGTATTATCTTTTGGTTCAGGAGATATATACAGAGTGTTTGTTTTGGGGTTATTTATGTTACTTCTATTACAAATCTGGCTTCTTGCTTTCTCTTTTCCTACCTCTTATCTAGAGAACATTTAGACACAAGGCTTAAGGTTTCATTCTGGTTTGAATTTGTCATCTGTGACTGTTTTCTCCCCTCTAGGCAACCACATTGCTTACCATGGACAAATACTCACATGCAGATGTTCCAAATATTAACAGTACTTGCTTTAAGCTAAATTCTCTGCAGCTACAAGCTTTGTTGCAGAATTATCACTGTGCTCCAGATGAACCACTCATCCCAACAGTAAGTCTCTTCTATCACTCATTGTGCAGATTTAACATACCTGAGATAAAAAAACACTGGCTGTAAATAGCACTCTTATCTTTGGTGGATGTACTTCACTGACTCAAGCAGACTTTTAACAAGAATCTCTTACACTGAGTTGGAAAGGAAGGTACCACTCCATGTTGCATATATTCAGAGAGGTGTCACTGCGTCTTACACCATTTGGCACGAAATAGAGAAATGTGCTAGAAGACAGAACAGAGCACCCCTAAGATCTGGTTCTGTGTGTACCCAGAAGGAACAAAGATTGATAATTTGTAGAAATCAAAGGAGGGCATCAGGAACACTATGCTTTTTCTCACGTAGGATGTAAAAATCCATGGATCTTGAATCCCTTCATACAAACAGTGGACAGGTTGTCCTTTGATTAACACTGATACCTGGAATTTGTATGTATATATATGTATAATGTTGCTTCTGGAACTGGTTTTTTATCTTGATATTTAAGATGACTGACTATTCGAAGTTTTGTCCATGGCAAAAGTCAAAAGACAGCTTGTTTCTTGCAGAATGTAAAAACACTCTTCAGGTAAACACTGATAGTTCACTGATCTCAAAAAAAAAAAATAAAAGGCAGAGGCAGTCTAATATATATAGCTGAATGAGTTGTCTACAAAGTCCATGTTGTCTTAGATAACATTTGTTTATCAAATCAGAGACACTAATATAACAGCTCTAAAGGTGTTGGGGGAGAGGGAGGAGGGACTTGTAGCTTGAGATGTTTTTATATATTGGCTACCAAACTACAGAGCCTTTTGCTGAAGAACATAACCTATATTAACTGTTTACACATAGGTAGAATTCCATAGTTGCTTGGTTTGTTATTATTATTATTAAATTAAAAACATGTACCACAAGTTTGGAAAATACTGTAAGAGCTTCTGTCACATTTGCTAATTCAATTATCTATGGGATTTCATAAAATAAATCAATGCAGTGTACTGGCTATACATAGTGGAGCCAAAGAAGTTTTACACCTGGTAATTTATTTTCTAGTTTGATTTTTCTTTCCATCTTAGCATCTTCTTAATGTTAGGTTTTTTAACATAATGAAATTATCCCTTTGTAGTAACACTGCCTTTCTGCCCTCTGTCCAGGAATTGATAGAGAATGTAGTAACTGTTGCAGAAAATACGGCTGATGAACTTGCTCGCAGCGATGGCCGAGAAGTCCAGCTGGAAGAGGATCCTGACTTACAGCTACCTTTTCTTTTACCAGAAGATGGCTATTCCTGTGATGTTGTCAGAAATGTTCCAAGTGGTTTACAAGAATTTTTAGATCCACTCTGTCAAAGAGGTTTGTTCTTTTGCTGTTTTACAACGATCTGTGTAGCAAACAGAATGCAAAATATATTTAAGCGTAAGCCTCTTAGTGTATGTTTCAGTCTTTCTATACTATGTTGTTCAAGTGTTTACTTTTGCAACCCATTAAAATTAAGTTCTTTTTAATCCTTACCCTTTGTCCCTGACCCTTTCACTCAGTTTCAAGGTTCTAAGTAAGCAGTGCTGAGTTACTAGTGCCTGCTGAAGCATTATTTTGCCTTTGCTCCAAAACTTTTTTTATTTTTAAAATTAATGTGAATTGAATAGTTAAATCCTTATTTTTTTACTCATCAGCTGCTTCTGTGTAACATTAAAAAAAGCCCCATGAGTGTAAAATAGTTCTTTCACTGTTGATCAGTGTAAGAACTTAGGGTTTGGGCATTTGTAGTCTGGCAGAGTTTCAGATCACAAGTAGATGATAGATCTTGTGGTTGCATGAAAGTGACTTAAACTTGAGAAAGTAAAGCAAGGGGTCTGTCGGAGCATTTACGGTAAATGAACAAGTTATAATCTTTGTTTGGTGCTACTCAATTTTATTACAATTTCTTAATTTTCTGCTTACAAGCAGTGGTTTAAAAAATTGTACAGGAAAGTCAAGGTAAATAAGATGCTGTAGCAAAGAAGGCTATTGAAAAAGCAGCTTTGCTCTGTGCTACAGTGAAGCTTTGCAATTGTTGCTTCCAACTTGGTTTATAGAAAAGCTATATTCTTGCATTTAAAAGAAAAGTAGGAAACTGATTGTTTTGAAAGTCCAGTGAGTAAAAAAGGATGTAGTCTTGAGACTAAAGGAGACTAGTAGAATAAATTCTTTAATTAGTATGTATAATTCAGTTGCCATAAAAATGGCTGTATATTTATTATAAGTAAGGCCTTTTTAATGCATACATTCTGAGTTTTACTTTTTGGGTATCCCTTCAATTATGCTGAGGGACTTTTTGCAGTGAAACAGTGTAAACTGAAGATGTGAAAAATGGTCTTTACGAGGAGGAGAATATCATATGTTTGGATGTAGTGATTCATAATTTCTGTGTAATGTGGATTCTCAATGTCCCTGATTTAGGAGATAATGTTGGATATATCTGAAGTGCTGTGGCTTCTTTTTCAAAATTCTAGAAATTTTTCAAATAACAAAAAGTAAATCAAACTAAATGCCTGCTAATTGCAGTGTTGCATTTAAAAGCATAATGAGTGCAAGCAAAGCTTCTCCTCTGCTAAATCTATGCTGAGACTAGTTAGCTAGACCCTCTGCAAAGTAGATTTCTGTCGCACTGCCTTAATCAGAGTTCTGGTAGTTTGTATTTAAAAGATTATTTGGTGTTTCATGTCTCTTTTGAATCTGGTTGGTAAAAGCAATATTTTGCAGCCCTGGAGTTTTCTGTGAGCTTGCAGTGTTTTTACATAAGTATGTTTCTCAGAAGCAACAGCTACAGAACTATGGGATTTTGTAGGTAATAGCATAAAATTGCAGCAAAGCCCATAATGTCATCTGAGATACAAGATTTGACACATCAATGAATATAAAAAGATGAATACTATTTTATTTTAATTAATCCCTTGAGAAAATACCATGACTATATTGATGTTACTTTTTCTTACAGGTTTTTGTAGACTAACACCTCATCCAAGGTCACCAGGCACGTGGACAATATACTTTGAAGGTGCAGATTATGAAAGTCACCTGTCACATGAGAATGCTGAGCTGGTAAGTATTGATTTAGTGTATAATTATCAACTGCAATCTTGGCAGCCATTGAGTTTTATGTGATCAGTTTTACTCCTTATTATGAAGAATAGCTTCATTGTTAAACATGTAGTTCATCAGTGCATTTAAGGAATTGTTTGCAGATTTTTTTAGTCACTGTTTTTCTAGGCTGTAGCATGATTGTAATTTTCATGTAAGCAAACTTTGTCATATTCCCCCGGTCTGAGAATAAACAGAGAAGAAATTTCTTCTAAACACAGGCAAAAAAATATATGGACGTGGATCTATAAATAACTTGTGAATGGAACTGCAGGCTGCTTTTATTTATAAACTAGCAGTTACCGACAAAATATTTAGTATTAAGTTCTAGTCTGGAGGTTTTTCCTGAAGAAAAAAAAATTAGTTTTCCTTTACATTATACTTACTAAAAAAGGGTCTCACTTCAGGGCAAGGTAGGGTTTTTTTTCTTTCCCGTTGTAAGGGTTGGTTTGTTTTGTGGTGGATTTTTTCTGTTTGAATATCAGAGTTACAGAACAGCTTCGTTTTGGAAAGATGGTGGCTTTATGTGAAATCATTTTTAGAGCAACTAAAGAGAAATAGCTTCATATTTTGAATTAGTATTTTCAGCTTAAAAGCAATTTGCTTTTTTAATACTTGAACTCAATCAAAAAGTATTAATTTTTTAAAATTACTTTCCTTGGCTTATATTTTTACTTGTCATGGGTCTTGTGGACCTTGCAGTTATGTTTCAATATGAACACAAGCTAAGGTGCTCCAACTGACATGCTTCAGCTAATGAAGATTGTGATGACAACTTTTTGAGTTGAGGAACTGGCAATGTTGAAAGATATATTAAAAAATTAGTGAAATTTTTTGGAACTTTATTTCAAAGCTTTAACTCTGCCTTTGAAATTAATTGGCTTCTTAATAATTTTGCAAAGATAGTATCATCTTCTAGATGCAGCACTAAAAATTGAGCTCTCTATGTAGATTACCCTCACCTTTGTAATAAGAGCCTGTGGAGTCTGAACTTTAGTTTTCGTTAAAAGTTAGTACAATTTATAGACCTGTTACATTTCAATTTGTGATTCATTAATAATCTCTTTACTGAATTAAAGAAGGAGAAACAATGAGTATACCTCAAAGTTTCAGCAGTATAGTATAACACTGGTGTAATACTTAATATCAATCCATATTAATCAAATGTTATATATTCTACCTCTAAAATAGATACCAGATATATTGTTTAGGATTTGAGACTTGCTGCTCTAACAAAGTAGTTTTGTTTGTAAGGAACTATTTTGCTTAGTTACTTTCCTAGCCTGGCAGTGATTATGAACTTCTGAATTTTTTCTTCTTTCCCCTTTGCTGTTTGATAGGCTCAGCCTTTGAGAAAAGAACCTGAAATTATCACTGTAACACTAAAAAAACAAAATGGAATGGGACTGAGCATTGTTGCTGCCAAGGTATGGAAGTCAGTTTGTTTTAAGTGTTTTTGAAAAAAAGCTTCTGTTTTTATCAGCCTACTGTGGAGAATGTTAATGGAAAAAGTCTGTTTCCCTGAAGTTGGTAGTGCACATTGTGTTGATCATGCTTTTATTCTGATTGGGGAATGTTTCTGTAAAATACACAGATGGGGACAATACAAATGGAAACATAACATGAATGTAGTTATTTTGATACTTAAATTCAAACCTCTACTACTGGTTTATTCAGTTTTTTCAGAGCCAAAAATTAGCAGTGTTATTAAACTTGAAATTAACAAACAGGTGTATTTTAGCACTTCTGCTGAAAGAAGTAGATACAAAGAATGTGCGTGGGGGTAAACTGATGAATGAACAAAACAATTCAAATGTATACATTAAAGTTTGAATACTTTCTGCTATGAAGAAACCTTATCTTTTGCACAGTGCAAGAATGCAAGGTGCAAGAATGGCTTCAGTTTTGTTTCTTTACAGTAGAGACCTACAGCATAATAGCCAAAATTGTATGTTGTACCTAATAGCACTACATAGTAATGTATAGAATGCACATACAGCTCCAGCCACCAGATGGAAGACTCCACTAGTTGGTTGGTTTTGCTTTATTAACTGGATCAAGTAGCAGACATAATCTTTTGAGTTTAAAACTTGTTATAAATTATGCAACAGTGATACTCAAAAGTCTGTGTTGTAATTACGTGGTGTACAACAGATGGAACAAGTCTTTCCTAATGTCTCTTCACTGTGTAGTACATGAAACTTCAGAATACTCTGATCCCCCTTGGCACTCAGTGCACGAGCTGAAAACATGATTGTTTTACTTTTAACTTACCTTACATAGTTAATTGCTTCTAAACAGCACTGTTTGGTTTTTGTTTAGAATTTTCACTCATTTCATAGTCTGTTCTTGAAATTGTAATCTTGCATGGTATTAGCTTTTAGGAGTTATTTCTGACATCTGTAAAGAAATACCTGGTGTCAGGTGTATAGTGCTAAAGAATCAGCAGTTATTGAGGAAACAATTCAGGATCTGAAAAATTTAACTCAGTATTCTGCTCTGATTTTACTGGAGTGGGTTAATAATTTGAGAAGCAAATACTTGATCTTGATACTGGATTAAATATGTATCAGACTTCTGACTGCCATCTGCATTTCTGTTGAATGTTTCCAAAATGTGCCATGGAAGTAATTTTTTTTTTCCACTTTACACTGTGAAATCTGATTTCTCATCTAGAGTGAAGCAGCATATTACAGGGGGAAAAGTTTCCTTTTTCATTGGAGCTGGCTGGCTTCTAGATGTTCCTTTAACAACTGATATTTAACTTCCATTAGCAGGATGTAGTAGTGCTACTGGTCAGTGTGTAAGCTTGATCTGAATTTTTTTTTCAAGTTATTTAATGCATTTCATGATTTCTTTATCATGATCAATTATGGAAGCAACAGTTTTGATCTCTGCACAGCTGCAGAAACACTGGTTTGGGCAGTCATTGCATTTCATCTTACTGCTGTGTGCTGCACTAATATTGGAATTTGGATATAAAAACAGTTATGTTTTAAATCTTTGAAATAAGCAAGAAAGAGATTGTTTTAGTTTTGGTGTATGTACAGTAGAAACTTCTGCTTAATATGAAGTCATCAGAATTTTCATTGGATAGAAATGATTGTATGCATTAAGGTTGAGACAAGTTGCTCTAGTAGTTAAGTAGGATCATTTTCAAGAGGTTCAAAGTTGCTTATTGTGAGTAATTATTAGCATGTTTTTCCTGTAATAGGCTTCATTTAAAAAAAAAAAAGAGTAAAGAAGAATACAAAGAATACACAAGCACTAATTTTCTCAATCTGGTCAGAGCAGAACAGCTTAGAGAACTGAGTGAGTGTGACTGAAAAGCTAGCAAGGCTTGGTGCATTCTTTCTTTCTATTCCTTATCTTGTTGATATTTACTAGTAATTTTTTTCTACATGTCTCAAGTAGTGTATCTTTTACCAGCATAAAAGTTAAAATTCTCATTTTTAACTTCGAAAAGGGAGGAAGAAGTCCAGTAGACTATTTGTTAAAGTTTTCTAAACATTAACTGGATGGAATAGCTGAAAGGAGAGGGAGAGGCAAGTATGTGAATAGACTCAGATTTTTTAAACTTTTTAATAGTAAAAGGTTGGCTATTAAGTGCTCATAAAGTTGTTGAAATTAAAGCTCATATTTTCAGAAATACATAGTTGCTGCTGCACAGGAGCCCAGTTTGATTGCTGACCTAGTTGTGTTTATTGAACTATTCGTTTCTAGAGTGCTTCAAAAGTGTAGTTGCAGTAGAAAATGCAGTGGCTGGTCAACAGGCCCTGCTCCAACAAGTGAAGGAGAACCTGGACTCTCTTTAGCTTTTGTTAGGAAAGCAGTTCTTTTTCTGTGATGTGACAAAATACTTGCTTTCAGTAAGATGTTGTGAGAACACTTTTGCACGTCAGTGCTGACCTGCCATTTTTATGTGTTATGGGCTTCTCATACTTGACACGGGCTTTGAATGAAGTTTGTTAAAATGGAGCTTGATGATATTCTAGAGGTGGACAAAATGGGCACCTTCCCAAGAGATCATAAAGAACAATAATACCAATGGACTGCTTTTCTTCCTTCTACCCACTGCAAAAAAATGTGTGCTTACCTAGTAGATCGGTGCTCATCTTTGAGGAAACATCTAAAAAATTTCTAATAATTCTTCGAGTTTTTATTAGTTTTGAGGTTTTATTAACTTAAAGTCTTTGCCAATTAAGAATTTCTAATTGAAATCATACCTTATATAATACCTTTACAACAAATGTTTTTAATTATCAAGTGATTGTCACTCCTTCTCTGCTGCAATGAAAAAAGAGGATTGAAACTGAAGCAAAGGTTGTACAAGCAGAAAAGCAGAGAAGGGATGCTGCTTGCATTGAAATGCTGTGCACCTGCTTATTCTTATGATAGAAGTATCACCTTGGGACACTAGGTGATTGCAAACATGTGTACACTAATGTAAAAACAAACCAAAACCTGAAGAGGGGAGTCAAGGTGTATTTGAAAATGTTAGGTCTCTGGGGAATCCTGCATTGGATCCTCCTCCCACATAGTGACAGGTAAAATGTTTAAGTGCATTACTTCTTTCACTTTCTAGTTACAGCTACTCATATTTTAGTTAATTAGAAGTTTTAAATGCCTGCCAGGGGTGCCAAAGAGAGCAGAAATTCAGTGTATCACCTAATTCACCTCACTTTGGTGTTTTCTGAGGCAGGACAGCCCCTCCAAGCAAACATGTAGTAAGTGCATATGCTATATGCAAACATAGCAGAGAAAACAAGTTTAGTTATGAAACAGCTGTTAGCTGCCAGAGCAGTGTAAACAGTGTTGTGCTTGTTTGGGTTTTGGGTTTTTTTTGTTTTGTTATAAATTGGGAAAATATATAACAGCATTTCTTAAACTCAATGCTTTAAACCTATTTTTATTTAAAATTAAACTGTATAGCTTCATATGTGATCCAAAAAAACAACTTCTTGTTCTGCCCTTTGGTAGATATGCATGTTTTCTTACAGTAATACTCTGTAGCTTTATTAGCAATAGCTTTTGTAATAGGTATATGAAAATGTAGTTGGTAGGAGTGGTCGGGCATAGGGAACGGGGAACAGTGTTGCTTTTTGAGGTTGTGTGCAGACTTTGGTTGCTCTAACCCTGAAAGATGTTTTGATGTTAAAAGCTGCCAGACTCCCAACCACATTGTGGTTAAGTTTTTATGAAATCCAGATGATTTGGAAGCTGCGTGTGCATGCAGTTTACTTTAAAAATATATCACTTTTTTGGGGGCTTTCGCATGTGACTTCTTAGCCATCTGTGGGCCAGCACATTACTTCCTGTTTAATTTGGAGGTTTTTGTCTTTAGTACAAAAGGGCTCCCTTTTTGTTTTTCCTAGCAGTTTTCAGCGTTTAATAAAGCCTCTAAAGTAAATGGAAGTCAGAACAGCATAACTGATTACGTAAGAGTCTGAATATTGTATTGGTTATAGCTGGTGTTGATAAATGCTACACTGTGTCATAGCATCGAGCTCCGAGTTATCTTGATGGGTATCTTGGAAAATCCAGCAGACTAGAGCTGGTGGTTGCTGTTGAGGGCTGGAAGAGAAGTGGAGAATTGTTTTTTTTCTTTCAAGGATCTGTAGTCCCGGAGATCAAAATGTGGTTTTCTGTTGTTGGAAGAACAGAATCCGTGGTAAGTCCGTTCAGGTTTCTGTTGGGACTGTTTTTCTCTGAAGTTTTACTATCCCTGTACTTTTTCCTGCTCTCTTGCCTGTTTAAACCTGCCAGTAGTTATTTGTTCATGTAGCAACTATGTAATACAGCATGCAGTTAAATACAGTCAGATGTTAGTAGCTAACTTTCTAAAATCTGGAAAGAAAAAACTAATTTTTAGCTTGTTCTTCATATGCACTTCTGAAACTTGTGGAAGTGACTATTAATATTGAAAGTTTCAGGTGTGATAACTACTGTTTTACTGTGCCAGAGCATGAATAGCATGACCTGTGATCTGTTTACTTGTCATATTAGTTGGCTTTAATCCAGGTTCCTCTAAAAGTCTGTTTTCCTCTTATAAAACTTTAGTAGAATGATTAAAATTGATGTCCCAAACAGTGTAAGATTTTTAATACTCTCTGGACCCTTCTGAAAAGACCAGAACATGCAAATTCGTTGCACTTAGGGTGTCTTATTCAACACGTTGGCAGAGGAGAGGCATTTAAATTCTGTTTAGGTTATTAGTGCACAAAAGAAAGGATTCCCATGTTCTGCAGGAACGATAGAGCAAGTTTTGTTGATTAATTTTTGCATGCTGGTTATACTCGTTAGTGTATTGCGATTTAGTTCTTTAAAGTACGGCACACTTCTGCTTCTTGTCCAGTCATCTTTTAGTAGTGTAACAGAAAAGGTTACCTGAAAATATATACAAGCACTTTAAAATACATATGTATATGCCCCTACTGGCACATGAATCAGAGTGTATTTTCTAGGATTTTTTAACAGGTAGTCAGATTAAGTAGTGCTTACTAAAATAGTATGAGATGTGATAAGGTGTTTCTTTTTTAATAGAAGAATTTTAAACATGAGTATGAGAGTTCAGCAGTAAATACTCTGGGGAATGGATTTACTGTTCTAAAAACAAGTATGTGACATCTAACCCATAAATAAATTGCATTATTTGGCAGCCTTGTTTGTTCTTAAGCGTGAATTAAATTATTCTAAGTTGCTTTTATTTCTAAACCATTGCTTGTCATTTTATGTTTAGCAGTCAATTCAAGGTGTTAAGTTTAAGGAGGGTTTTAGACTGCAGGAATATCACTTTTGATGTAAAATTTTTCTGAAGATTTTTTCTATGAATATCTTGTAGGAGGTCTATGTAGAAGGAACAAGTTTAAATGTTAATTTAATGATTTTTTCCCAAAACTGAAAATTATGCTTGTAGTTAATAAAACTGGTAACAATATACAAATTTCGATCTCTCTAACCTGTGTTTACAAATTTAGACAGTTGATAGGATTTTTTTTAACTATTTGTTAGCTCTTTACATGTGTTCTGGGTCTTAAGATTTCAGATACCTCAGTATTTGAAGTTTTCTTATGTCTGTGTTTTCTAAGTGTTTAAGGAAATTATCTGACCTTTCCTCCCAGCATGGATTACTTGAAATGTTTCAGTAATAAGTTTCGAAATCGTTTTGTGGAGGTGATTTTTTTGTTGTTTTTGTTCTTTTTTTTTTAGTGTTCAATGCTAATTCACCTCAGTGGTCTAAACTACTGGTGTTGCCTTAACAGGCTTCTTAGGAGGACTTAGGTTGTTTTTGTTCTATAATTCTTATTTCCAGAACAGACTTCTCAGACCTGCAGAAATAAAGTAGTATGTAGGTTGCCAGTTTAGTCTTCATCATGAACAAATAAGTGGCTGTGTGTTAGCAATTTGCCTGGCTTTTGTTGACTCCTAACTTCCAGCAGAGTTTTTGCTTAAATTTTGGTGCCGTGTAGATGTTGTAAAAAATCTTGTTAATGCTTTTATGTGCTGTGTAAAATCTGAAGGTTACACCGTCATAGCGTGGTTATTCTTCTCAGTAGCTGAGACGTCAGATCTGCTCAAATGGAGTGGGTTTTGTCTTATTTATTCACTTGTATTTAGATTGATAGTGCAAATAGGTGACCCAGACGTGTATTTGAGGCCTTCTGAAAAAAAGTGAGTTCTAAAATTCATGTGCCATTTCCTCATTGTGCTAATACCCTGTGTATGCAGGCACTTCTTAGCATGCCTGTTAAAAATGTGGTGCACCATATATACTGTAGCTAGAATTCCTGTACCAGACTTCATTAAATATTGGCATTCTAATAACCCTGAAAATTTTGTTTAGATACATGTTAATACAGCATTTTAATTTTTTTACTTCTATTAATGAAAAAGACTTCCAGAATTTTGTAAGTTCTGTGTCGACTTTCTCCTGTATGAGTAATGCTCTCAGTTGGAGTAGAAATTTAGATGCCGAATAGTATGTGTTAGTGTACACACTGATCCTGGATTCCATTGTATCCATCTGAAACTGCAGAGCCTGCATTATGTGGAAGTTAGTGCTCTGGGGTTTTTGGGTTGTAATTTATCCTTGGCTATAGAGGCAAGTGCTGTTTCTTTGAAAAAGTGGAGAGATAGAGGGTGAGGTTTTTTTCCGAAATAAATTGCCCAGTATATCTTGCCTGTGAAGCCCAATGCAGACATAATTAAGCTGAAACATTAGATCAGAATTGACTTACCGAGGAAGAGCATCACAGAACCTGCAGTACAACTTGTAGATTTGTACATAACTCTGAGGAGCCCTTAGTGTGGCAGTGCTCATGGAGTATTTATAGCAAGTGTACATTAAAAAGTTAACCCTTGTCTGGTGAAATAGAGCTCAAGCAATGTATTTTCTTTGAGCTCAGTGAAAGGCTTTTCCTTTGAAGCAAAAAAGAAGTGGAATCAAACAGGCTCATGTATTTAATTTCTTTTGTTGAAAATTAAGAGTGCCTTTAATGCATTGTAGAATATCGTATTAAGTTGCAGCATTTATATTAATAAAGAAGACTTCTTTTTTAGAAAGTTTAAGAAAGACTAATGAATAAAATTTGCTTAGTCTTTTACAAATGCAGTATATGAAATGTTTTGCCTTTACTTACCACTTACTCCATTTCATGAGAGTAAGAGTAAGGTAAGTTAGGAACTGTTGAATACTTGATTCCAGTCTTAGAATGAAATGTTAGGCCAGTTGCTTTAGCTAGCTCTTTTAGTTGATTTGATTTTCTTCAAAGAAGATTTATCTTTTTGAAGTACTCAATTCCTGGTGTGTGAGAGAAATCATGCTGTTGTAAATGTATATGTTTTTGTTTAGCACAAAAGATCTACAGCTCTTTATGTCAGTGTACGTGCTTTCCATGTTGAACACTTAAAATTCCCAAACAACTACATAAGAGTACAGTAGAGTATAATTTATTAATGCCATTTCAGGAGGTCCACTACAGAACGTCCTGGCTTGTCCTGTGAGAAGCACCTTTAGAAGATAAGAGAGGGTATTCACTTGCTTGCTTTGTGTGCAAGTCAATCTTGATTGCAAACATTCTTTTATTAAAAAGTAACACATAACCCTTATTCCATTAAAAAGAAAACAAAACTCTTCAGTCCTTTTCTGTGTACTCCTTTAGAGGTTTCTTGTAAATAGAGCATCTGGATACACCAGACATAAAGTTTCTAGGTTGTTGGTTGTACTGCTGCCAATCTAACTTTTTTTCTGAGTAGGAAGACACTTGTTTTTCATCTGTTTTTCCCACTCAGTGCAATCTAAAGCTGCTGTGGAATTGGTCATAGCAGTTAAATGCTTAATGTTTCTTTACCTGTTGAATAATGCTGATTATCACCAAAGTTTGAATTGATAGTGCTTGTTTTGTTTAATTGGAAGTATTTTGCCCACTTGTGACTTGTACTTCGTTTAGCTCCAGAAACATTTGGGTTTTGGTCCCCAACATGGAGAGGAGTATGTGAGAGGGGAAAGCTGAAGTATGTTGTAAGTAGAGCATGGGTCAGTTTTTAAATTCTTTTTAAGTCAGGGTACAACATGACTCAGTGCAGCTGTAGCCACAGCTAACAGATCAGTTTTAGATACAGCAGGCTGGTTCACCTCATTTATATTTGAAAAGTAGTTTCTCTAATGATGACAGATTTCCAAAGTATCTCCATTGGTCTTGAGGCAGCACAGGCCTTAGTTTTCTCTGAGAAAGTGGGGTTTTTCTGATTTTCAAGTCCAGAAAAGTCTACCCTCGCTGGAGATAGGACCAATAGCTACAAAGTTGGCCTTTCTCCTGCCTCAGGGCCCACAGCAAGTAGTTCAATGAGTCTTAGGGTTAGTACCTTTGGAAGAGGAGATAAGTATATACCCATCCAGATACAACCTAAAGAATGCATGCAGCTTTATGGAATGTGAGTGTTTGGGTGGTCAAAAACCTTCATTTTTGCCTCCTAGAAAGTAAATTTTTTAATTGGCTGCCTAGTTTAGTAAACTGTTATTTTTTAAAATGCTTACAAGCTTGGGTTATTTACCTGCTTCTAGACTAATTACTTGCCAGGGCAGTCAGAGCGAGACTTGATTCTGTTCCATAAACTTGCTTTTAAGTATGTTTATTACAGCTTGCAGAGATCTTCTGTGTAAGCTTAAGACTCTGGAATCAGAGAATTAGCCTTGATAAAAATCAGTCAAATCTTCTCTGGGTGTAGGCAGATAAAAGATTTCAGGCCTGATGGCTGGTATCAGGCTTGATAAGCTACGTTTGTATGCTATTTTCTTTCAAGACATTTAGTCACAGTTGATTCATCCTATATTTAACTGTTCAATTTTTATAAAATACCACAGAAGCTTAAGTGACCTGGGAAAACACTGTCACCTGTAAAGCATTTTGAGATACCTGAGATACCTTTAGTACGGTATAATTGTTTATGTACGCACACGTATATGTGATACTTACATTACTAAAATAAAATCTTATTTCATGTTTGCATAATTATGAGAAACCCAAGAAAATCTTGAAAATTACTTATGTAAAAAGATCTATGGATATATGAACTACTGGAGTGTTTTGACATACAGTCTTGTCATCTGAAACCACTTAAATTGGAGTATTACTTTGAAAAGGGTGGTGACTGTATGACACTTTTGTGGATTCAAAGTATAACTGGAGAGTGAAGATACTTTCAGTTCACAACTACTTTTTCATTTTACTGTTTATGTGAAGTATGAAACCATTTATGTGTGTATGTACTTAAGACAGGAATGTACATTTATGTATTGAAAAATCATTAGGAAGACTTTGTGGCATTTTATGGAAATGAAAGTAGGCTTTTAATACATCTTACATTTTCAAGAAAAATCGTTATTGAAGTGTATTTTTTTTAATCGGGTGTGATTTTGCCAGTCTTTATTGCAAGCTGTTCGTTGCTCCAGTTTTATCAGCGTGATAAACAAAGTATATGAAGCTCAACGGGTGTGGGCAAATGAGGCTTCAGAACAAGTAATGACAAGACCTTCCTGTTAATTGTCTGGAGCAGCACTGGTTTGGTTAGGTGCTGTACTGCAGATCTGTTCTGCAGATGCATAGTTTTTCCTTAATTACTTGATACAGTTGTTATTTCTAACAACCGTGAAAGTGTTTTTATAATAGTTTTTGTAGGTCTAATTCTCATTACAGGTATAGAAATAACTAGGTCGTTTTGCAGGTCTACTAAAACTGCAGGAATATTGCTAACCTCGCAGAAAGTACAGTGGTTTGTGACCCACCTACATTAGGTGGGGCAAGATGTGTGGGGATGGGAGTAGTTCAGCTGTTCAGGGGTGAGCACCTGGTCAAGAGAGGGACCTTCACTCACACTCTTTCTTTGGACTGGGATACTGGTGGGGCTGTGTGGTGTCTCAGCACCTCCCAGCCATCGTTCTGCAGGTGGCAGGTCCCATGAGCATGTCACAGCATGGGTGGCACACCTGGGAATGAAGCTGCCTCTTGGCTCTCACTAGAAGGATCTGGCTGTTGTTTTCACCATGCCATTACGGCTGCTTGTCCTGGCAAATACCAAATGGGAAGGAGGAACATGCAGAATTTCTTCTGCCTGCTTTTAATGCTTCTGTGGTGACTCACCAGCGCATGGATAGCTGTGATGCTGCCATTAAGAAGTCTGTCTGATGTTCCTGTTATTCAAACTGTGACTTTTCTATACAATTGCACTATATGGTGTGTTCTGATTTTATGGCTGATGGAATGTATGTGAGCCAGAGTTTCCTGTGTCTGTTACTGACAAGGAAGTTTTATAAAACTCATCTTGTGACATAGCAACGGTAGCAATAAAATCTTTTCTCCTTAACTGCTCTCATTAAATCTGTCATGTTTATTAATTCATTACTGTGGTACTTTTGTGCATCCTCAATTTTACATCCTCCTGATGTAGGAGTAGTAGTTTCTTTTTTTAGATTATTGTAGTTTATCTTGTTCTTTTCTTCATTGGTCTGAATACTCTGCAGAAGTGATGGCTTGTTTCAGTTGGGTGTTTTTCAATGCTGCGTCTTTTATTTCTACAGTTTTCATAGTGATATTTTTAGGCAAATGCAATATTTTGGGCACAATCATTTTAGAGCACGGAGGGGCTTGCAAAATAATGCTAATTGTGCAAACAATTATGGGCTACTGTGTACTGATACATTATAAGTAGATGTGATGGAAAAGGACTTGTTTCTTTTTAGGCTGTCTCAAAAACTGAGGTTAGATTATATTATCCAGCTTAGTCCTTCGGCTTCTTTAACATGACAGAATTTTTGTAGTTAAGCAGAAAATTGTACCAGGCTTAAAAGAGGCAAATACCTTTTTGGACAATAAATATGAAATCTTTGCATAGCATTGTCTCAGCTGAGCTTTTTTTTTTTTTATGCATTAAATTGACTTTACTCTGTTGTATCAACTTTGTTTTCCTTCCATCCTCCTGGTCCCAGTGAATTTGGTTGTTTGGTTTTTTTTGTTTTTTGGTTTGTTTTTTTTGTTTTTTGAGGTTGAAATCCTTGTGACTTGAAAAATGAAAATCCTATAAACAAACATAATAGTGGGGGAAAGTGGTTTATTTTCTTCACCTTTCAGGTTCTCTTTTAGTGAGATACTGTAGCAGTTTGTTGTTTACTCCCCTGCCCTGTGTCAGTGCCATCTTGAAATATAATGTATCAGCATTCTAGAGGCTGAAGTTGTGCTGACCAGAGGTGCCAAAATTTGCCCTTGAGTTCTCAGAACTCTTCCAATCTTTCAGGCCCTACAGTAAAGTAATTCAGTAAATTTATTTGTTTGTTTATTCAATAAATTCTTTAATGAATTCCTTTATGAAAGGTGATATGTCCTGGGATCTAGGTCAGGTTTTCCAGTTGTCCTACTGCTACTTAGAAGACAATTATAAGTGAAAGTTTACAGAGTCTTTGTTACTTCTTAATTTTCCAAATATGGGTTCTTAGCAAGCACTTTCCCTGAATTAGTTGAGACGAATATATGTGTGTCTAAGAGCACATTTGTCAGTATATACGAATGTTATTTATGTATGTTAAAAAAAATGTTATCTCTCAGGTGAGATCTTAATGTTGGCTTTAATTGTTGGATTTAATGGATTTTTTGCTGGCTCCAGTCTGTCTGAATTCATTAATCTCCAAAATAAATAGTAGTGTTTTTTTAAAAAGAACAGAAAGTTCTTGCTGAAGTTCATATTGCTTTGGTCATATTTTCAGGTGAAGTTAGATTTGCATGGACTCTGCAGCTCATAGCCTGTGAACAGTACTGATGTGAAACTCAACAATCATCCTCATCTAAATGCCTGATAAACCCTCTCTGTGTTTTACTTCCTTGCTTTTTATTTTCCTTTAGTTTTTTTTTATTTATAGCCTTAGGTTGTAATTTTAGACTCCATATTGTAAGATTTTTCTAAACATGTTTTTGTTCTCGGAGAAGAACTATTTCAAACTAGCCTGCCTTGTAAAAAATAAAACTGCTCCTCTGTTCTAAAAGCTTCCCTATCTTCCTTCAGTCCCACTTTAAATATTGTCAAACCCTGTACAGGGCCACACAGATAAAAAAAAGGTAGTAGGAAAGTAGAACTTCTGGTGAGTTTTAATCTCTGGATTTATTGATAGTGTTTCATACCTCAGTTTTTCATTTATCCTCTTGACTTGACCTTTTATTCTAGCTTTCAGGGAGGGCTCCTTGTTTATTTTGGTTTTACAAGGTAGTTTGGTCACTTAAACATTTTCCCATATGCTCTTGTCTTCATTTAGATTTAGAATAAAGATCCAAGTTACCATTCTAAACAGACTTCTGTATGCAGAAGTGTCCTGTGTTTATTTTTACCTACCAAGTTGGATTAGAAAATCTATTAAAATTCAAGTTAAATGGGAAAGTTGTCCTTTGTCATAGAATTCTGACCTGTAAATCATGGCAAATTTAGGATTAATTATTCTCATACTCTGACTAAACTCCCTGTGCATGATAAACTTGCAGTGTAATATGTTAACATCATTTGACTTGTACTGTTTTAAAACATTTCATTACTTCTTAAGGTAAGTGTGAGATCATAAGGAAATCTCTATACAGGTGTTGCATCTCACACAAATGTGTGGCTTCATCTTGGGTGCTGGATCTAGTAGTTTTCCTCAGTTTCCCCCATACACTGGCTTTGTGCATCTTAAAGATGAATAAGCCCAAGCATGGAGAAGATGATTTTCAAGAATCTTTTCATGTTTTGACTCAGAGCCTTAATAAAGCTTTCTGGAAAAAAAGTGGGCGGGGAACATGTAAGTTTTATTCCATTGTCCAATTACATGAGTAAAAAAAGTGCATTGTGTTTTTTAGCAGGGTGCATTTTCATCAGTTCTACATATGTCATTTATCTCTATCCCTTGCTAAAGTTAGAATTTTTTTTTACATTTGGAAGGGGAATGGGTGGGACTTGGCAAAGTTGGGAAGTGTCTTTTCAGTGTGTTTGCCATGCAGGCATTCAAAAGCTTAAAATGAAGACATTTTTCCACTGTGTAGTTTATTTCTCTGTGTGGGAACCTGAATGTATGTGGGTGTTTGTTTTGCAATTGTTTTGGGGCTCAGCTCCCACTAGAATACAGTTGTTTTGCAAATACTATGCAGAGCTGCTTGAAAAGTCAATAGGTGAGCTAGAGTAGGATTTAGGAATTTCAAACATTTCAAATTGTTGGATTGAAAATAACATTATTCACCAATAGTGGAATCAACCCCCCTTAAATATCCAGGCCCCTCCTGGCAACCCCCTTTCCTCCACTGTTAGGTCCAGTCATGCTGTTCTGTAAACAATTTGAGGAAGCTGATTTAGTTGAAAACAAGGCTTGTATTGGGGAGGAGGGGAACTGGAGACGGGGATCAGCTGAGCCTGCAGCCAGGTCTGTCGTGGGACCTGCCACACCACAGTGGTGCCTGCACAGCTCCAGGTGTGAGACAGCATGGGAGCAGACAGGTGGGTTTCTTCCTTACACTCTGTACTAGTGTCACTATTAGTCTCACTGTAATTAATTTATTATGTAATATTTTAAAACTCCTGAAATGTGTAAGTAGTGCTTCACTGCTGGCCTCCAAAATAGTTCTTTCTGCTCTATGCATTTTATTTGTGCATAAAGGTTTTTGTGTACTGATTTATTTAACTGGATTGTAAAAGCACAGAATGGAGGTGTTTCTCATATTGAAGCTTAGGTCTGATGTACTTCACGTATCAGCATTTTTAAATACCCTGTCCCCTTCTTCAGTCCCCAGTTAACTGTTTGTTGAATTCTGTTCTGCTAATATCTTCCCTATAGAACTTTTTTCCCTCAAGGTTTCTGTTGTGGCTATACATTGTAAGAGTACTATCATTTAGAGGTCTTCAGAGTAGTGTTATGCTTAGTTCAGTTCAGAAATGTTGTCACCCAGGTGAACTGAAGCAGCAGTAGTAGTTTAGTGGGTTTTTTCCTTAAATTATTACTTAAAGGGAAGGATTTCCCAAACTTTTCCACAGAAGGGTATATTTTACTTTCTGCAAGGATTGTGGGAAAAAGTTGCATCAAGTGTGAAAGAAAATGGGTAGATTGGTAGCACTAGAGAGTATGGTACAGTAGATGAGGCTTTTTAAAATGTAGAATATCTTACATTATATTTCGTAAAATAGTTTAAAAGGTTTTGAGGATTTTGTGTTTGGTTATGTATGTTTGAGAAAATGTGCTGTAGATTTCAGTATGTTAATCTCGGGGAGAGAGAATAATCCATCTCTTTGTGCTTACTGCATTCTTGCTTTCGACAGTCATCTGACTCCTTTACAGTTGTGTTCTTCTGTTTGGACTAAAAGCCATGTGGATATACATGCTTCTGGTATTAAGGATTGGAGAAAATAAAGTGAAAAGAAGGTTTATCATGCTTTTGTTACTGATACACACGTTACTGCTCTGTTTTATTTGTGGGGCAATAGTTTTAATTATGTTGACCTTCACATTCCTTTGAAAGAAAAGCAGTCTAATAAGTAGTTCACAAAGAAATCTGTTTTACTGTAATGTCAATAAATAATAACAGGAAAATTAATGTGGCATGTATGAGAATTTTGTTCACTTTGGAGTTCAGTGTGTGTGACTACATATTAAGAACCTTTTTGTGTTTCTAATAATTGTATATTTCCTTCTAATGCAGCCTTCTAGAAGGTAGAACCAAAGCAAAATCAAGTCTGTTTCAACAGAAATTAGGAATTTGGATTCAAGTTACTGTAAAGTTTAGGGTAAAAGTTGAAGGGAAGGTGATGAGTTGATTTTAAGGATATTTAATGAGAACTCTTCCCAAGCTTGTGAAAGCACATGCATGTTGTTAGAAACATGCTGAATGACACGTGATTTAGAGGAGAACCTCATTGGTCCTGATAATACATGAGTAGATGTGGTAGCTGATTATTTTTTTAAATGTAATCTGACCAGAGATTTATTTTTAAATAATTTTTAAGCTTTCAAAGTTCATTAGTTTTGTATTTAAGTGAGATGACTTGGAGCTAACACATCTGCTCATAATTTCCTTTAAAAGAAAAGGAAAGAGATTGACAAGCTGTATAGGCATCATAAAAACATGGGAAAAGAAGGAATGAGGAGTAAAATGTCAGCTCCTTTGAATCATAATGAAGAATTACTGTCATAGTATAGGCACAGTTAAGAGCAAAAATCTGAGTGATATGGTATCTTCCAGCTGTGGTGCCTTTAGCCAAAAAACATAACAAAAACAAGTGTAAGATCTTTCTCTCCTGTGAGGAAAGGCTGGGAGAATTGGGATTGTTCAGCCAGAAGAGAAAGCCCCAGGGTACCCTAATTGTGGCCTTCCCAATACCTGAAAGGGCGCTGCCTGATGGCTGCAGGGGGACTTGTTAGAAGGGCAGGACAAGGGGGAATGCTTTTAAACTTAAAAAGAGAAAGTTCAGATTAGAAGGTCAAAAGAAATTCTTTGCTGTGAGGGTAGTGAGGGATTGGAACTGGTTACTCAGATAAGTAAGTGGTGGATGCCCCATCCTGTAAGTGTTAAGGCCAAGCTGAATGGGGCTCTGAGCAACCTGGTCTGGTGGAAGGTGTCCCTGTCTGTGGCAAGGGGTTGGAGCTGTGTGGTCTTTAGGGTCTCTTCCCACCCAAACCATTCTATGTTTCTATGGTTCATCCTGGTTTCCAGCTTTCTTTAATTTCAGAGTGTGTTGTATCTGTTCTGGGGGGTTTATGTTGTTTGGGTTTTTTTCTCTAAAGCCTCAAAGAGCCCTACCAAGAATCTTGGATTCTGTTTACATTTTGGCATCTTTCAGCAGTCTTGTTCCTGGCTGTTTCCCAATTTAATTATGAAATCCTGTGGAAAACGTTCTGCAGGGCGGAGGTTTGTTGCATTTTGTTTGTGTTTGTGTTTTGCTATTTAAAACATGCTAGATGTGATAGCAGAAGTAAGAAAGTGTTTTCTATTGGCTGATCAGAGAGATGGTAAATAATTCTATCAGTGCAACTCATAATCCCATTGGCCTTCAGTTCCTTGATTGTTGCTGAGCTGAGGAGCCCATGTCTGCTTAGTTGGTTCTGTCAGGAAAGGTATTCCATGTTTCTGATGATTCTTGTTATCCCCTGGAACCTCATGGTTCTGTAGGTGTCATTTTGTAGGGGAGTAATCAGAATTCTAAACAGTTTTCCAAATGTGACCCTTTTAGATTTTTAGTGACCATGCTTTGTTCTTTTCTGTTCTCCTGGCTTCCAGATTTCTGAGCTGATATAAGATGGCTCTGAAAACAGTGACTAAACTTTAGGAGTTTATGTCAGTTTAGAAATCACTCTCTGGGTATTTGTGCAATTGAAAATGTTTATTTCATCATTATCTGCAAACCAATATAAGCCACATATCATGGGCTTATACAGAAGGTTTCAACTTCATTTAATGTGCACTAAGAGTCATCATCAAGCATGAGAAAGGTGATGTGTATGGATGAATATAGTGTCTGATGCAATACATGAGTACCTAAGTTACTTGATTAATGTGTGCACTGTTTTAAGTGGCAGTGCTCTTCCAGAGGTTTGCTTGTTTTTACCTAATCGTTGTTTTAGACAGATCTATGTCTGAATTTCTGGACCTAAGGGGAAGAGATTCCTGCTAACATCCTTTGAAGTTAGGACTGAATAAAAATGCTGTCAATTCCAGGTGGCCTCAGAGGAATCTGGTTATCCTTGGTCAGTCTGGCCACCAAGAAAAGCTGCAGTTTGGTCCCTGCAATGACTGATGTGATGCATGAGGTTATAACTGTAAGGGTGGGTGGGTGAGGTGCTGTTGATTATTTTGCCCTTTGGAATTCAAGGAGCTTGCCTTCGGGAATACTTAGTGTCTGGAGGCAGAGGAAGAGACATACAAACCCTATCATTTAATTTTCAGTTCCCAACAAGGGAAGGTGGTAACTGATTCTGCCAACAGTGCCCTAATGGGAACCAGCACCGTAGAAGGTTGGAGCATTACTTCACATTTAGACCAGTGAAGTACATCTTCACCCCATTTTTGCTCCAGTGTTCAGCATCATGTGATCCTTCTCCAGCTCCTCGTTTTGACTTACTTGATGAATCTTCTGTTTGGTACATTTAGTTACATTATTGTTTGCCCTGTTTTGGAATGCTTATGAGCATGGTAAACAGCACATTCATTTAAGGCTCCTCTGCAAACTTCCATTCCTTGTGAAAACGAATAACTTCCGATCCATTATTGAACTCGTTCTAATACACAAGGACAAGTTCTTTCTTACTGCATGTCACCTTGAGGTCTTGAAGAACTCCTGCTAAAAGATCTTGCAGTGTCCATCTTGGGAACCTAGGTGTTCAGCTAGATCATCCTTCCCTTATGTACATCTTGGTTGCTTGGGGAAAAAGAAAAGAGATTAGTGCACCATGATTTAATTTTTCATTATATTTATCTAGCTGTCTTCTGAGTTGTGTTTCTCATAACTTTAGCTAATTTTTCTGGTATAAAGTTAAAGCTATTCTGCAGTAACTCTAATGTTTCTTTAGAGCTCTTAAAAAAAACACACCAAAAAGCAACTAAATTCTTCTACTTGTCTTTATATTCTTTCTAGAAAAAGAAAGTATCTGTATTTCAGTCATTTATTGCATTTTTTTCCTTTTTATCCATAAGTATGACTTAAGCAATTATTATGAAAAATTTGGACACGTAGAATTTTAATCTGGAATCATAAGACTTGAAGGAGTTCTTTTTCTGTGGCTTTTGTGTAAACATTTGGGATTAACCTAAGATTTAATGAAAATAGGTCTTTCACTTGCTTAGAAAACCATGTCTGTATAACACTAGCTTTGAATAATCTTCACCTTGATTCTTATTTTACTTTATTGTAACAATGGGAGCAATGCATGCTTTTGCTGCCAAAAGAAAAGAGTTGAAAAGGAGGGGGGAAAAAAACCGAGGAAGCTGTATGTTCAATGTCAAAGCAGCTTGGGGGGGAGGGGGTTATTTTAGAAAAATGATGTTACAATCAAATGTTGAAAATGTACTTAGCACTCTCCTAAGTGACTTGCAGAGTAAAACGGCACCATTTGCTGTAGTAGATAAATGACAAGTAATAGTCCTACATTTTAAGAGACAATTTATAAAGGTTTGTGATACTAACATTTGGACTGGTTTGTGTGGTGTCTTGTACATTGGAGCATGTGGATGACACAACAGCATGGCTTGAATAGATGCTTTCATTCTTGTATCTTGGTATCTGTTGGTTGTCTTGCAAAAAGTTCACTGTTAACAGTCCTTTCAAAATGTAGCAGAACACTTTTGAGAAAGATGTTTTATGAACAAAATTGCATGGTTTTGCAGTAGACTTAAATATTGGCTCTGTCAGTTCTAAAATACTTATGTCTGCTTTACTTGTTTATGTAAAGCTAGAGGCACTCTTCGTTCCTTTACACTGGCTCCTTTACAGTCCTAATGAATGTAAAAAGCATTTCTATTCCTTTTTCCTGTAAATCTGCAATTTACCTTGTTTCACTGGGGTACAGTGCACTCTTTTGAACCATAATACAAAGAGGTATAAATAACAACATGCGTGTAAAAGTGCAAATAAGTATTTCTTACTAGAAGGGGACTAGAACACAATTCTGAAGTATAAGTTTTAGTTCATGTATTTTCTTTCTTATTCAAACTTACATTAAGACCAAATATTCTTTGCTTCTAACAAAGCTTGCAGTTTTAATAGGCCTAATGTTAAAGTTTTCATATGACTTTAATTGAATGTAACTTTTCTCTGTATAATTGGTTTTTCTCCAGTTTGAAAATACATAAAAGTAATGAGAAAGTAGAGGTTTACTTAGCCATGTAAAATTCAGATTAAATTTTGTGGAGTGTTTAAGAGATAAAATACAAATTAACTAAATTAATGCCTCTTTCTCTGTAGGGTGCTGGTCAAGACAAACTTGGAATATATGTCAAGTCTGTTGTGAAAGGAGGTGCTGCAGATGTGGTTAGTAATATTCTTACACATCAGATTTCAGAGGTAGAAAGAGCATTTGGAAATGTTTTAAAATCCTTTGTTTACTAGTTTGTGTGAATGATGGATGGTTTGAATTGAGACCATGTTAGCACTGGTGTATGATTTGCCTTCTCTTGAACACGTCTGTAGGATGGTCGTCTGGCTGCCGGGGATCAGTTGCTAAGTGTGGATGGTCGAAGTCTGGTGGGCCTGTCCCAGGAAAGGTACGAATGCTTTCCTTGGTTGTTTTTATGTGAAGAAAATGTTAGCTTAATAAAGTACTGAAATGGGCAGAAGCTCAGTTTTTTTTATGCTTCACACTTTGTCTTGGCTTTTGATAACCGCCTGTGAATAACCTTAGTAACAAGTTCCACTGTTTGTGTGCTATTTTTCCTTTATTTTCATACAATACAGGCTATCTATATAGAAGAGATTGTATTATGCATTTGGGTTTTGGTTTTGAACAATCTTTATTTAGCTCTAATTTTAAATATTTTGGCTTCCGACCTTTAAAGCAGAAACTGGGAATAAATAGTACTTGCCAGCAGGTATTGTCTGTGTGCATAAGCCTATCGTCTTGTCATCATCGTGTAATCTTTTTCAAAGTGTTTTTAAGTATTAATCAGAAAAAGAGTGCTTTGTCAAGCAACAGATTACTGATAATAAGGGTAACTAAGTAATACAGTGCCTAATTTAATTTTGTTTTATTTGCTCCACCTTTTATTGCAGGGCAGCAGAACTTATGACTCGGACAGGTTCTGTAGTAACACTAGAAGTAGCAAAACAAGGAGCAATTTACCATGGTCTGGCAACCCTGCTTAATCAGCCATCCCCAATGATGCAAAGAGGTAAAGATACTAATATTATTGATGTTAATAACAGCTTTGTAAGTCTTCTTTCTGCATTTATAAGAATGCAGAAAATACAATAATGTACAGTATCTTACCAAGTACTACCATAATATTAAATCAGAAAAGAAATATAATTACACAGAAAAAAAGAAATTTGTTTTCTTATCAGAAGTTCATCTGGTTTTAAATACTGTTTGAAATTTTCCTAGTCCAATAATTAATAAATCCTTTGCACATGTACCTTTCAAAACTTAATTATGCATTTAAACACAATTCTGATTTGAATTAATTTTTATTTTAACAAATAGAATATAATTAATATAAAGGGCATTAAACTTAGTGGCTTTTTTGTCCCTTTCATAAGAGCTTCTCTCCTCTCCCAATATGTCTTCCTTGCAACCACAGAGTGTAGAGTAATTAGGAGGAGAGAAATGAATGGAAGCAGAAGCCCTGGAATGTATTTTGCCATTGAATTTTAATTTTTTTTTTTTAAACTAGAAATGTTGAAACACATCTCCTTAAGTTTCTGTGTCTGATCATGAGAAATTCTTGAATGTTTTTCCAATGTTTTATCTTACCATCCTACTTCATTAGGGTACTAACAAAAGACATATTAAAGTCCAATACAAAATAATATTGTAAAGGAAATAATTTTGTCAATGAAAACATTTTCTACATACAGGGTAGTACCACAGTATAGACAAGAATGGGTTAAAAGAATAAATCCTTATTATCACAGTTTACAACACCATCCCAGATGCCATATGCCTCAGTCATCCAGAGACCTTTCAGTATAACACATTTGGCTTTTCCAAACAATGTGGTACCTTGTCAGAAGTTCTTTTGAAGAATACAGATTGAAGGCATTCTGTGTATTTGATACAGGATTGGGGTTGCATATTTGAAGAAGTAAAGATTTTTAAATCTAGTATTTGCTTCACTGGGAACAAGGTAGCTCTAGTTTGAAAAACAAATACAGTAGGCAGTAGTTAAGTGAAAGGGAGAAACTACATATCCAACTGTTACAGTTTCTGACCGCCGTGGCTCAGGTAAACCCCGACCAAAGAGTGAAGGTTTTGAGCTGTACAACAACTCCACCCAAAATGGATCACCCGAGAGTCCTCAGCTGCCGTGGACGGAGTACAGCGAGCCAAAGAAGCTGCCAGGGGATGACAGATTGATGAAGAACAGAGCCGATCATCGTTCCAGTCCCAACGTAGCAAGTAAGAAAAAGCATCCTTCTTTTGGGGATAGATGCTTCCTCCAGTAGTTTTAGAGGCTGTTGTATTCAAAACAGGTAATTGTTTTTAAAAATGGATTAAGTTTAAAATATCAGTGTAGTGGGAATATTTGGAGCAAGCCTCTTGCTAGAACTACTTAAAGAAAAAATCATCATTATTTTGTGAATATTGTTACTTTATAAAGTCTTTATTAAGTTCTGTAAATTATTATTAGCAGTCTTTAAATGCTTCCTTTAACTTTCCAACAGATCAGCCTCCAAGCCCTGGGGGAAAGAATGCTTATGCATCTGGAACTACCACCAAAATAACCTCAGTCTCTACTGGAAATCTTTGTACAGAGGTCAGAAGTGGCAAGCAAAATGCTGGCTATTAAACTTTCTTTATCTATCAATTAGTGTCAGTGTGCTTGGCTCAAACCAGTGTCTTACTGAACTACTTGACCACAGTGCTGGCACTTGTGACTGGGTGGGGTTTTGCTTATTACAGCTAATGAGACAGTTTTCAATGATTTCATTGAGTTTTGTTCATGAAGTTGTCCTTGTGATTTCTTAGGTTTGTACAATATTGCATACTCGCTTTGAGACCATGAAAACATGAGTCATAGCCACAGTTATATTTGATACTAGGCAACTTCTTTATCTCCTGTCCCAGATGAGTAATGCTCTTATGAGCCAAAAGAAAATATTTGGAAAATGCATGTTTAGAACAATCTTCCATACAGATCTATGTGATTAGAAAATTCTGCCTTATATTCTTTCTCCCTTTTTCAGGAACAGATTCTGCCACCACGACCTGAAGCTTATCCCATCCCAACGCAGACCTATACTAGAGAATATTTCACATTCCCAGCTTCAAAGTCCCAGGATCGAATGGGTCCTGCTCAGAGTCAGTGGTCAAATTATGAAGAAAAGCCACAGATCCAGGCAGAAAGTAATCATTCTATCAATACTACCATGCAGGTGAGAAGTAATTTTTTTCAGTATATGGAAATCAGAAAGAAACTGCTTGCTTTCCACTCCCAGACTGCTAGAGACTTTTTTCAGAATAGTCAGCTCTCTGTAACTCTACCATAAGATGGGAACAACTATACTTTTGCCAAAATAGGCTTGGGTTCAAGCTTTTTTTTTCCCCTTTCTCATTTTGCCTTTTTTCCCCCCCCCTTTTCTTTCACAGAATTTATGTTATCATGTTCTGCAGACCTGTTATCTGGGATATTTTAATCCCCTGTTAGAGGTAATGGGCTGTAAGTGGTAGTAGGGTTTGTGTTGTAAAATGTTTTGTGGTTTTCTGAAAAGCAAACTAAATCTTCCATTCTTCCAAGAAGGTTTATGTGGAAAAATGTTTGCCTGAAGGGTGTGTTGTTTAAGTGATGAAGTGAAATATTAAAATTGAAATAAAACAGTACTTTGAGACCTATCCAAGGTCTTCACTGAAACACATTCCCAGTTAAAAGGATAAATATATAATTTCAAGCTGTATCTGTTATCAAAAGTTTAGATGCATCTTGACATGAAACGAATTTATACTCGTACTTTTAGAAATTGACAAATAGTGTTGTTCTGTTCCTGTTAATGAGAACTTCACTCAAATCCATACAGGAAATTAAACCTAGATCTTCTAAATCTAGTTACTGGATGATCTTTTTCTCTAATCCACCAGACTTAAAAACATAGAGAGGTTTTTTTTTTTTGCTATTTCTTCATTAGTGATAAGAGCAGAGCCTTTTGTTTTACTTTTAGAAAAGGTGCCATGTAAATTATCTTGAGATTCTATCTAAGTAAGCAAAGTAAGAATTGTTTATTGGTTACTCACACATATATGGGCACATGAATTCAGTAAAAAGTTGCCTTTTTTTTTTTTTTTTAGTATTATAGAGATTAAATCCTAATTATTTGGGCTGTTAAAAGATGTTTTGCTCAAAGTAGGATGGTACCTTTGAAGGTGAATGCTGCAAGTTGAACGACTGTGGCAAATAAATATGGAAATATTTTGCTGAATTTCCATGTATAACTTTCACATTTCATGATTTCATCTCACTTAATCTTAGCTGCATAGTTAACATCTAGGTGCTCTCTGTCAGTGGTGGGAGAAGGGGAGGCGGGTGCCTCCGGAGAATGGTTCCTACCCATTTGTCTTAGCTGAATTCTGTAATTGCTGCCTGGACATGCATCTCTCCTCTGCTTAAGACAAGCTTAAGTGAGTAGCTTAGATGAGGTGGTTAAAACTGGTAAAGATGAAGCCCGTCTGTTAAAGTTGTTGACAGACACTGAATTTGAGCTATAAGCTTTACAGCTGAAGGCAGTGCAGGAAAGCATTTTGCTAAAGCAAAACTGAAGCTTTATCTCCTTACAAGCATTGAAAGCATTCAGTTTTCCCCTGACATACAATATTGCCTTTAAGTTGAAAATTAGAGGAAAATAGACTTTTTACAAAAAATAAAGAAATATGCTTTAATCTTTGCAGTGAGAGCCGGGCTTGTTAAAAAAGCTGCTAAATGCCTGTTTTCTGTTCAGAAGGCATTAGCAAACTGTTTGGTTAGGTGCATCTTTACAGCAAATCTAACACAATTAACTGTGTGTTCAGCTCTGTTGAACTAATAAACCATAAAAAATACACTTGTTCTTCTCAAAGAAAGCATTCTTTAGAGGTCATGGCTAAGGTCATCGATGGAGGAAAATAAAAGGAGTTTGCTTTGTTAGTCTTCTCTCAGTTGTTGATAATTGGTGCATTATGTGTTCAGTGCTTAGCAGTTCCTGACATTCAGAGTATGAGTATTTGCTTCAAGAAAATCATTAACAGATTAATAATCCTGGTTTATGGTCCAGTGTTCCTTTTCAGGTGGTTGTTCAGTGTGATGAGACCCTGAGGTTGTATAGAGAAAACTTGGTGTTTGATGCACTAAAGTGACAAAAATCTCAGACCATTCTACTCATGCTCCAGGAGCAGGTGGAATTAGACTGCCTGCCTGGATTCTGTACCCTGAATGGAGTTAGTGATGGGAGCTTGGGAGCTTCCTGTGGGGCATCTCGCCTGTTAATGCAGGAGGGTGGGCAGAAGCACTCTCTTCTCTCTCTCTCTCTCTGCAGCCTTTCTGTTTGCTTTCCCAATAGGAAAGATGTTCAGTGAAGCCAGTTGAAGCCTGAATGGCAGAGCTGGTGTGACTGAGCCACTGCTCAGAGATCCCAAGACTCTTGTGCTCGCATGTGGGGGAGGGGGTGTCAGGGATAGTCCTGAGAAACTGTGAGCTGGGGAGGTTTTCAGCTTAAACTCCATTTTGCATTCATCCTTCCTCCCAGTCCAGTTACCAGGCAGTTCCCAGGAGCTTGCTAAGTCTTCATCGCTTAAATGAGTTAAGAAGACTGGGAAGAATATTCTGTTGTTGGTTTTGGAAAACCTCCTGGCCATGGAAATGCTGAAATTTGTTAAAAGTAATTACCTTCAGTAATAAGAATGTGTTTTGTAAGCCATTTTCAAATATGCTTTAATGTAGAGGCACTGTAATACACAGCCTTGTTTAATTTTTTTTCAGCGTGTAGCTCGTTCCCAGGAAGAGCTCAGAGATAAAGTTTTCCAGCCAGAGAGGAGTCGTTTGGAAGTCGTTATACGGAAGGATGTGGAGTACATCGATCGGAAGTCGGACAGCGATCAGTGGATGAATTCATCTGTGGATTCTAGCACATCTAGCCAGGAACACCTGAACCATTCCTCCAAACCAGTCTCGCCTGGCTCTTGTTTAACTAAAAGTGGACCTGGCCGTTGGAAAACCCCAGCCACTAGCCA
>VZRO01008453.1:1815397-1836729 GCA_013397915.1 Daphoenositta chrysoptera | reverse complement strand
AACCCCCAGCCACTAGCCAGCCGACTCCAGTGGCCATTTCCCAGCCCATCAGAACAGATCTTCCCCCTCCACCACCACCTCCTCCAGTGCATTATGCTGCTGAATTTGATGAACTACAAATGGATTTGCCTCTGCCTCCCCCTCCTCCTCCAAATCAGATAGGAGCACAAGCATCTTCCCAGGTAGCTGCTGCTGAGCGTAAAAAAAGAGAAGAGCATCAGAGGTGGTATGAAAAGGAAAAGGCACGTTTGGAGGAAGAACGAGAAAGGAAACGTCGTGAGCAGGAGAGAAAACTGGGCCAAATGCGTTCTCAGCCTCTAATTCCTGCTCAGCCTGTGGTTCCTCCCATCTCCCTTCAACAAGTCAAATCAGAAAAACCCTCAACTTTGCAGAGGTCTCAAGAAACAGTTATTCGAGAGCTGCAGCCCCAACAGCAGCCGCGGACTATTGAGCGGAGGGATCTGCAGTACATTACCATCAGCAAGGAAGAACTGTCCTCTGGTGATAGCCTCTCTCCAGATCCTTGGAAACGGGATGCTAGGGAGAAGCTGGAGAAGCAGCAACAGATGCACATTGTGGACATGCTGAGTAAAGAGATTCAGGAACTTCAGAACAAGCCTGATCGTACAGCGGAAGAGAACGACCGCCTGCGCAAACTCATGCTGGAGTGGCAGTTCCAAAAGCGACTGCAAGAATCGAAGCAAAAGGATGAAGATGACGATGAAGAGGAGGATGATGAGGTGGATACTATGCTCATCATGCAGCGACTGGAGGCAGAAAGAAGAGCAAGGGTAAAAGGGGATAATGATAATCTTTTCTAGAAAAAAATATTGTAAATTTCTAGCTTGGTGGGTTTTCATGCTTTGAGTATTTTGATGTTCTTAGAGGGTAAAGGAGGATGATGCTTTCTTAAATGTCTTGACTTTTAAGATTAATAACTTAGAGTGGCTTCACCAGTTAAGTAATGTGTTACAAAAGTATCAAAGCTACCTTTTATAGCATGTGATTTAGCAATTGAATTTACTTTTCTGGTTTTGGGGAGAGAAAAGTTCCCTTTGGATAAAGTATTTTTGCCATGTACCTAGAGTATGGTTAGAAGGTAAAATATGGCAGAAATTTGCTTGCAGAAAGGTAAGCAAAAATATTTGAAATTACGAAAGTCAGTAGGAGAATCAGGAATAAAAATAGTGTGATTTCTCCCTCCCCAGTGTATTTACCTCTAAAAGTTTTTATTTGTAGTCTAGCGACATGAACACAGACACTGAATGCATACTGTTTCCAGGGAATAGTGAGCTGAACAGACATTCCAACTTGCTGATCCAGCTGCTACCTCTTCCTTTACCACCACCTGAGTGCTGACCCCAGCAGTGGGGGGAGCACTGGTTGAGCCCTGTGGCTTTGGGTGGTGTAACAGCTACTACACCCTGTCTAGGGCTCCAACTCACACATGCCTGGATTTTTCATGGTGTCCAGTTTAATCAGCATCTGACAAGGTTTGCTTACCTTAGATTCAGTTCTGTGAAAGCTCATAATATATGTAATAAGATAATACAACTGAATAGTATGATGAATAATCCCTCTGCTGGTGGCTGTTGTCTCCCAAGACTCTGTTAAATCTACTGTTACTGAGAAAAAGTTTCTATAGGAAAATGTGTTCTTTTCTGAATAACAGCATGGATTCCCAAGTTACATACCAACAGCTATGCTTTTCCAGGCTTAAAAGCTAGCTCTGTAATATGTTCAGTGTCTTCTATGTGTTTGTCTTGAAAAGTTGACTTAATTCTGTGATAAGCAATGTTTAATTCCTGAGAAATGTTTAGACATGCTTGTTTTGACATTCAGAAATAGCTAGTGGCTTTAGTAGGATTTGAGTTCAGGATTGTTTTGGCAGCTTCATTTCCTAACTTACTTTTACAATATTCGCTGCAGTCTGTTTTCTGCATTGCTTTCCTTTTTTTCTTGTGCCTAACTTCATTACTGTGTAAAACAATAGATACCTCAAACTTGGAAACTGAAGAAAGGAAAAGCTAAATATATATTTGGCAAACATTTGCCCTAAAGTCCAGCATTGCTAACAGGCAATATGTGGCACGTAGACAGTTACCTATGGGCATAAAAAAATACATGTAGAACTGCCATTTTAACAAACATTGTCTTTAAAATTTTACTGTAGCAAGGCTAAGAAAGCCATGTGTCATTAAAAAAAAGCCAGTTGTATTACATAACAATATTAGTCTTCTCTGCAAGTGCTGGCTTTAAAACACTATTTGTGCATAAAGTTCTTCCAGCTTTTTGGAACATTTTGAAACTAAAAAATAACAGTTGTCTTGAACTGAATTCATGTTTGCATTTTGGTTACATTTCACTTTTAGAGATGCAGTTAAGTAGCATCTCTGCAGAGCTACTGAGGTGTTGAATGAGTCAATACTGATAGAAATTTTGGATTATATGTTTTCATTTCTGTATTTCAGGTTTATGTCCATTCAGTTCCTTGTTCTAAAGCAGCCAACTAAACAAATAAAAGGAAATGCTTTTGAAATAGCTCAAGTCTAACCTATCTTTATTTACACTGTGCATCTTTCTTTTTTTTCCCCTTTCTTACTACCTGCAGCAGACTGCTGTGCCAGCAATCTCTGTTCTAGATTTGGTATGTTTGTTTCTTTCTCTTCAATATCTCATACCCATTTCAATTCCTTATTATTATTAACAACAACCCTATGTGTTTTGGATGATGATTTGGCATCTTTGGGTGTTCAAATATCATTGTGATACAGGAAGCAGTAAGTTAACTGCAAGCATGCATTTGAATGTTTTCAGATGTGGTGATTCCTTTCCCTGTGTTTCCTTCCTCTTAGATGTTGTGTTCTGCTTGCAGACTTGTTTGTTGCAGCAGTGGTCTAATATAAAACTGTGTATCTGCTGGTTTGTGCAATTTTGTTTATAAAATCTTACTGATAACTTAGAATGAACAGGCTGTGAGGTAAGATTGTTTCCTTTCCCTTTCCCATCCATGCAGGTTTTAGAAGAGCTCTGAGAGAACTATTCCTTTCCAGTTTGAAGTGAAATTGTACTGAGAGCCTAGCAATACAGCATACTTTTTCAGCACATACTGACACCCTGTTGTTTGCAGGTGTTACATGTGTTATGTTTTGCATTAACATAAAAGGGGATTGTAAACTCAGAAATTTCTTCTGAACTGATATTTCCAAGTTGGCTGCGTAAAAAAAGAGTCATTAGGTTACAATATAATTTCAGTTTCTATTGGTTAATACTACTCTCTTGCATCAAAAACATGACAGGCTTTCAAACTGGAGCAGTAATTGCTATGACTGCAGCTAATTCTGTATGTTATTGCACTCATTGGCCATGGGGAGATGGAAAAGGAGTTTTGTAGTCTTCTAGAGCAGAAATACATCCCCTTCAAAGTCACTTTCTGTACAATTAGTGTACCAGTTTGAAAGAAAGGTGATGCTTGCAAGTCCTGTTAGTAAAATTTAATTAGTGCTTCTTGAAAAAAACTGTAAATGTGTTAGTTCAAAATATGGATTTGGATGTCCAGCACTGCCTTATGAGAAAAAACACCTTTTAAAATGCATACTTCAGGTATGAAGTCTATGAAATCTAAGGCGTTCAGTTTTGTACCTGTGTGTTACGTGAGCATTAAGCAGTTTACAGCAGTGGAACAGGTGAAGCATTTCACCTTTCTGAATTAACAGATGAGCCAGGAGGCATGGATTTTTCAGACTTAGTATCTTATCAATATTTTCCTATTACTACCTGTATTTGTTTGCTCAAACCCTGATCCCTGGAGCTGCAACTAGATAGATAAAGTACTTTTCCAAGCAGACTGCAAACACCTGGATCTTTCTGCAGCAGGAGGTTGGTGAAGGCAGACGGTATCATCAGCTTGGAAAATGGATTAGACAAATCCAAAGACATCACACCTGCAAACAGCTACTCAGAGGATTACACAGGGCTGTACCAGCTGACATCTCTAGGAGTGTGCTAAATGCTGGGGGAATACTAGAAGAAAAGGCCAGGCTCATGTGCAGCTCTTCCTGCCATGGTCAGAGACAGCATAATACTGGGCTAGTTGGATGCATGGCCTGAATCAGTTGATGATTTATGATGTTTATAAATTTAGCTTTAAAAAAGACAGCAAGCTAATTCTGAAATAGTTGAACACTACACCCAGCAAATACTGCTTTTGCACAATTTCATCATTTTTATACCATTCACATGACTTTCCAGACATAAACCTATCTAAACAATGCCACTTCATATACCCAAGTAATTGGTACTTTGTTTCTTAAAAAGAAACAAACCACACAACAAAACTTTCTAATGTTTGATGCTTTTTTTGTATGTCTAGGGTGAGCATTGGTGATAGCAGTTCTGCTAATTACAAGGCTGAAGGAAGGTGATGAACAGTTAATGCATTAATTGTCAGCTTAGGTAGTGTTTGTTTTTTAAATTTCCCAGGCCACTATGAGATCTGAACCAGCTTTTTAGCTGTCATTAAATAAACAGGTATAAATTTAAAGGTCTTCTGGAACATCTTTTAAAGTGTTCTAAGCAGTGCTTGGAGAAATTAACGTTCTGAAATCTGAGACTTCCTGGATGCCTGCCAGTCCTGTGAATATCTTAACATTCCTGGTAGGATCAGCCCACTGGCCCCTTTACAAGGAGCAGTAAATCAGAAGAAAGGTGGGATTCTTTGCCCCCCTAGGTGTAGGAGTAGTGCTGTGAGTATGCATTGGCCATAGGGAGACAAAGTTGTGTGGCTGAGCAAACGGCTGGCACTTTGCAATAGAGCTGGGTCAAAGCAGGGAAAAAGAGCTGGTGCTTTGTGCTCAGCTGCTTTGCTCGGTTACAGCTGGGAGAATGCTCTTCTCCATCACTGTGGCTGTACAAATTACTTGTTCTTCCCTGTTACAATGTAAACACGTGGCTTTGGAGATGTGGAAGTACAGTAAATCAGGTGAAAACGTGACTTTTAAACAAGAGAAAAGCTGATTGGGATAGAGAAGCATCCAATCAAAATACTCAACCTGGGGATTTTATAGGCCTCTTACTAGAAATGGGGCACAAAGCTGATTTTCCTTTGCATCTTGAAAATTTGGGACCGAGTTAGAAATGGGTACTGTTGTACACACAGAATTACAGACACAAATGCCTGCAAGTGCTCTGGCATGCCTCATCATTCCACAGCTCCCTGCCTTAGTCTGGGAATGCTCCAAAGTAGCAACTAGTTACTGATCATAAAGAAATGAAATGGCATCTCTTAATAGTTCCTGTATTCTCACTTCTGCCTTCCATATAATTTTTAGCCATTTTCCTATAGGTATTATTTTTACAGTAGCCTCTGACCTGGATACAGGTGTCTTGGCAATTCTTATGATTCAGATGTTAACAACAGTTCCCAGGTGGGCAGCTTGGTCACTTTTGCCTTCTTTAGTTAAGGTCAGAAGACAATTAAACAACCCAGTCCTACTTTCTCTTTGATTTAGTTGGAAATTCTTTCTTGTTTAAGTGCTTTTGAATAGGAATATTTGCTGCTAAGCAGTAAGGCACCCATGCCATAACCTGGGAGCAGTAACTGCCATGTTCAGGGTGTTTTTCTAAATGTAGTTGGGACAGGAATTTTCCTGTATTTTCTCACCATGCAGTTTTTGNTTTTTTTTTTTTTTGTTAAGAGGAAATGACTTCTCTTGTATAAATCCTTGTGAATTACTAGCTGTCTTTCCTTTGACAGCAATATTATCTCCTTTGCTAAAATAATGGCTTTCTAATAACTAAGACAAGAAGTCTTAATCCAAGCAGGGAGTTGGTTAACTACCCTGTCCGCTGCTCTTGATCTTTATCCTTGTCATTTTCAGTTGGAATGACAAAGTTTTAGCCCTAAATAAGGGGAATTTACTTGGAGGTAGCATTCTCCAAATTTGTGTCTAAATTAAATGAATTAATTTTGTTCCTTAGCTTTCATGCTCAAAAATAAATAATGGGGGGAAATAATTGTAAGAAAATAAGCCAAAAATGTTTAGTCTTTTTTTATTAATTAACTGGGGAGGAAGATACTGACATGAAGGTTGTCCCCACAAAGTCTATTAAGACTTAATTTCTCTTTCTCTCTTGTACTGCTTTGTGTCTTAAGGGTCTTTTTCTGTAAGTGAAATTGGATTGTGAAATCAAATCCAGGAGTAGAATAGTATCCCTGTTATATGCAATTTATAGCAAGATCAAATCATTTACTGATTTATACCAATAAGGATAAAAAAATTTGTGTGGAGGAAAAAAAATTACTTTAAAACATATGCTACAGTAAAAAAAAACACAGCATGTAGTCCAGTTAATTTCTGCTTCTGTTATTGTGCCAGCAAATATTTCTGTCCATCAAGGGCTTATATACTGTTAGCTTTAAAGAATCAGGCAGAGTTTGGATTGTGCTCAGTTTTCCTATCTGTGCACTGTCATACACATATATAAACCAGTATTGTTTGCTGGACGTGAGTTGTTCTTGTGAGCTGTTTAATCCCAGTAGTCAAAAGTTTTCTTTCCTTCACTCTGCAATTTCCAAAACACATCTGCTGCAGATAACAGTGGGAGACTTTATTTATCTCCTGAGACTATTTGCAGACTTGCTGAATGAGCCTGTTACTTTAAATGGATTGACCCTTTGACTAATGAGTCATGATTTTCCGGTGCTTAAATTCTAATCCAGAATGAAAAAAACAATTGACTGCTGGAGCTGTGGACTGTTGGTTCCAAGTATTTAATTTCACTTTACTGTACCTATGAGACTATGGTTGTTGAAGCCCTTTGGAACATGAGTCACCTCATGTTAGTCTTCTGCTAAGGGTTCAGATATGACTGCTAAAACTGTCTCCCTGTGTCCTTTGTGCTTTTATGTATGCAGTTCTGTGCACCTCTCTTTTGCTTTTTTTTCCCCTTAGAGATTTGAGGCAAGCCAGTGTAATAAAGCATATTCTTAACGGCTGGAAATCATATTGATGTATCTGTAGCATAGCATTTTCTCCTGAATGAGCTCTTTTTAGATGCCGGTATTTGGGTACATTTTTCTGACCCACCTGCCCCCTGAGTGGCCGGTTGAAATCGTGTCTCTGTCAGTTACAGGACGAAGAGCGCAGGCGGCAGCAGCAGCTGGAGGAGATGCGGAAGCGAGAGGCAGAGGACAGGGCCCGGCAGGAGGAGGAGCGCCGGCAGCAGGAGGAGGAGCGGAGCAGGAGAGAGGCTGAAGAAAAGGTGGTGGTCTCTGAGTGCCACAGGGGTTCCTGCAGGCCTTTCCCCTTCAGCCTGGCCAGCGCCAGCTCCGTGCTGGCTCAGCAGGGTTTGAACACAGTAGCCCTGGTGATAAGGGTCAAGGCTTCAGTTTGTCCAGTCTAAACCAAAAAGTGATGAAACAACCAGCCTGTTCCTGCTGGCTGGAGGTGGCTGGTGTTGCAGAAATAGTAATGTGGGCTTACTGGCTGAAGGTTTTTATCAGTGGCAAGGCTCTTACCTTCAGAGCCTTTCTGAAAATGATGGAAGATATCAGTTACCTCCTGTTTCCCTTCAGCTCCCAACATAACTTGCATACCTTTTTTATTGTCATGGCTCAGTCAGTGGTGTTGTGTTTTCCTATGTCCCAGAGATGGCACTTGAATATTTCTGTAGTATTTTTGAATACAGATACAGAGAGAGGTATGAAATACAGTGGAGTAGTGATGAATATTCTGTATTGTTTTTTATGTTTGGACTATGGGAAGGAAGAAAAGAGGTTTCTAGAAAGCAAGTAAATAATTTCAGCAGATAAGTGTACAGTAAAATTATGAAAATCCAGGGTTCTAGGTTCCTTTGAAACATTACACATGAATTTGAGAAGCTTTGCTGATAAAAGTAGAAGACAAAGCAACTTATTTGACTCAGCATTTTTCTTAAGACCATTTTGTTCCTAGAGAAAGCAGTTACTTTTTTTCAGTTTGCCTGTTAGTAACACTCGCTTCAGAAAGAAGAAAGAAGGTTAGCTTTTAAAGTTGTTCATCTTGGAAGATTGAGCAAATACATTTTTAAAAATCCCCAACATATATTAACTGTGTTCTTTTATTTTTGTTAGGTTGTTTTCAAGCTTAGTTAAATTTTTTTCCCATAAACAGTGTGGGTTGGTGAGTGGAACAGGTGGTAATAAGAGAGAAGTGAGGAAGATGTATCAGGAGTGAGGAAAGTATTTAAAGTATACTCTATGGAGCTTAAAAAAAAATGCAACCAAGAGAAAACAACCACGGTTTTCTTAACTTCTGACAATGATGCAGCCAAATGACATTTGGATCATATACTTGAAAGAGTTTTCACTGGCAGATGTTGACTGAGATACTTCTACCAACTCAGTACCATCAGTAAAGTGGTTTTAGAGAGTAGTACAAGGAGATGAGTTTCACATCTTTGCTGTAGATGAACAAGATCAGATTTATTTATTATTTTTTTCAGGATAACTGACTCGGTGTTGGACAGATAAGCATATAAGATGGATTTTTTTTTTAACATGTGGATTAAAACCAGCAATGATGGTTGTTCAGAGTGCCATATATTCCCAGCAGAAGTTATACTATGCTTATACCCAAAGGGTTTTGTAACATACACACAGTTCCCAAATACACCTTCTCATTTGTTACCAAATTGCTCAGTAAACCATTGTATTAGTTTACAGTGTGTCTGAGACAAGAACTGAACAGAATTAAATGCTATTTAGTTTAAAAACAGAACAGCCTTTTAAAGTGGAAAAATACATAGAAGATATTTAACAACTTTTTAAATTGTCATTAACCTCATGTAAATATCATTAGCATAGTTTCTGTTTTAAATGCTTTTTTAACAGCATTTATTTGATGTCTGTTTTGGAAAAGTTCTTTGTAATCGATTTTTGTATGAAAGTAGTTTTCCTGGTGTTTATAGTAGAACCTTTTTTAGGAGTCATCTATTCCAAGGCTCTGTTGACTAATTTACATTGTATAAGCATGAAACAAAAGTACAAAGTTCCTTTTTTAAGTTGGTAGTTAATTTTAGTTATTCTCCTCTCCCACAGATTCTTTACAGCTTTAGTAAATCTGCCCCTTATTAACTGTAGTTACCTTTTGAGTAGTAAATGTTGAATGCCCTTAGTTTACACAGGCAGTTGCCTTAGTGACCACAGGCAGTGGTAAATCTGTAAATAACAGCTACATTGTGTTATGGGATGGCTGCTGGTTTTCAGAAGAGCAGTAAATAATTTTTGCTATGAGTCCATATAGATGCTCTGGTCATTGCCAGAACAGGAGACCAGAAAGATGGACGGAAGGTGTGTGTAGCTGAGGGATGGGAAGCTGCGGTGTGGTGGGTGGCGGTGTCTGACGGCCGTGTTTGTCTGCTCTGGGCTTGCAGAGGCGCCAGGAGGAGGAGTATTACAGCCGCTTGGAGGCCGAGCGGCGCCGGCAGCACGACGAGGCTGAACGGAGATTGCTGGAGCCTGACGAGCCTGGTCTGTACAGACCTCCGCTTCCACGGGAATATGAACTCCCATCCCCAACCCCTTCATCTAACGCTCCTCCTCCCCCACCTCAGCGAAACACCTCTTACCTCAAAACACAGGTCCTCTCCCCTGACACGATTTATACTGCCAAGTTTGTTGCATACAATGATGATGATGATGAGGAGGAGGAGGATTCCAATCTAGCAGGTCAGGATAAGTACTCCAGCACAAGAAAATCTTATGGTGACTTTCCTCCTGCCACCCTTAAGCCACAGCAGCCCTCCCGCCAGCCTCGCCCAGTTTCAGATGGCATCTTTCTTTCCAACTCATTCCAGTCATCTGCTGTCAATGCCAACAGTACTACTGTCAAAAAAAGCCAGCCCCCACCCCCATCAAACAAACCAAGTTTCATCCATGCCAGCAGCTCTAAAGGTAGACACAATGAAATCAGTCATCTCTACAAAACTATCCTCGTATTTTCAACTCCGGTGCTCTAGACTGAATCACTGATTTTGTGATTTCCCCCTCCCTTAATCACTGTTTTCACTCTGGTGATCTAACTTAAATCCTGATATTAATATCAATCCTTCAATTTTTAATTATTTTGATCTCTTAAATTTTCTTGCTCTTTACCCAAACTTTTCAAAACCAAAAATTCCATCTTTCATGTACGAATCAGAAATGATTTTAACTGCTACTCAATCAATTCGAAGTACTGTTGGTTTTGGCTTTCACTGTGTATCTTTAAGTGATTTGTTGTGTATGAATGACCACTGTTTACTCAGGGCATCTGGAAGTGCACCTTTCTTGAACACAGGAAATCTCTCCTAATGGGTTCATGGACAGAACTTACCTTCTGCTTTGTTATTGGTACCAGGGTTCTCTCTCTTTTAATAGTGTGTGCAAATGGCTTTAAAAATTACATTTGTAGATGCAGTTCTTAAATACACAAGCACCAAGAGAAATACAGGTCTTGCAGTTAGTTTCATGTATTAGGCACCATTCCTGAAATTCTGGTTTGTACAGTGCAGTTTCCTTGAAGAGAGACAAAAATCTAAATTTCATCTTAGTACTGTTTGCTTTGCTCCTTCCCTTCCCTTCTACACCTCTGTGCTTCTTTGACTCCTCATCTTGTTGTTGGATAACTCCAAGTGGCCAACCATAATGGAGTTTAATTTCAGTTAGAGCTCTACCTGCCAGTAATTTCAGCACCATATTTTACTTGCAGAGTACTAGTTGAGCTATACTCCTGAATTCAAAGCTAATTCAATCCAAAGTTTGGGGATTTTTTTAAAATGGCTGCTGTATGAGAGCGATCTTGTATACTTGATTCTTTGAGTATGTCTCAGTCTGATAAGTTTGCTCTTTATTGATACAATACTTTAAACAGTGGCATCTGCTGGTACTTCCATGTTTGTTTTCTTCTTTTGAAGGAAATGGTGGCCATGACATTCTCTTAGTTTATTCTTTTTACTTTTGCTGGAGGTTAACAAGTGCCTGACAACCAACTCCAGATGATCAAATCATCCTTCTAAAATGAAAAGGGTAGCAAGTCACCTGAGATCCCAAGGGAAAGTGTTTATGCTGGCTTCTAGCTGAATGGCTAACTTGTTTGCTGGATTCAAGTCTCAGTGCCACAGGTGGAATCCTACAATATGTTACATCCCTCATCACTTTTTTGGCCACTTAACAAATTAGGAAAATCGCTCACTTGCTTTATTCAGCAGTGTGCCCTGGGCATAGGGAGGATATGAGCCTCCAAATAGGTTCCATCTATTAGAAGCACTTCTAATCCAGCTGCAATAATATGTAAATCCGATTCAGGATATATATGAGGCCACTGAGCTTCTTGTCCGCATCCTTTTCAGTTGAGGCTCAAGTCATCATTTTCCAGCCAGGCATCCTTTCCTTTGCGGGGCAGATTAGCTTCTGCTACAGTTGGACTACTTTCAGTGCTGAAGAGAAGCTCTGCACATTATTACAGCTTTAATACTGCTGAAGGGACAGTTTAGCTCAGTTATGATTGCTGTCCCACTGGAGCAGTTCATGATTAGTAGTTCCACTGTTTGGGATCAGCACAACACCCAAGTTGCATAAAAGAAGAATCCAGGCTGATTCTCGTGTAAAGGCTGGGGAAGCCTGATCATTCACACCGGTGTTGCCTGTGAGATCTCAGGATGTAGTAGTTCTGTGGTAACACCTCTCTCCTGCAAGCTCATCTGTCACTCCTGTCTGGCTCTGTAATAGGTTCTGAATCTTAAAGGAAGGTGAGGAAAGGTTTTAGCTTTTCAGTGTGTTTTCATTCTGGACATTCAGGCATTCTGGGTGCTACCTGCTGTGTGCTAACCATTATGCCTACCCTCTGTGCATGTGAAGCCACTGATAAACCCACAGCCAGTTTTGTATCAGAAGGACTTCAGCATTTGAACACTGGATATCACAAAGAATTAAGAACATTCTGAAATGGCAGGCTTTGACATGAAACTTTGGTACTGTATGCCTGTACTGATTTTTTTTCTTTCAGAGGACTTTCTTTTTCAAGAAATTCTTATTTGAAATGGACTGTAATAAAGAGTAAAATGTGCCTTCCATCACAGCACGCAGGCTTCCAAAAGCCCTTGCTTCCCATCCTTATTTGGCACTTTGAAGGCTGTACATGTAACAAATTAAGCAACCCTAGGGCCATCAGTCACTAGTTGTCACCACCACTCTCCCTGCCTCCCATCATCCACAACCCAGAATGCCATTTCATATATAATTGCATTTCTAATCCTGCTTTCTGTTAATTTTAATTGAAAAATGAATCTCAGGAAAGTGAAGCATTCAGTGGTATTGTGTGTGCACATTTGTTTTTCCTGGAAAACAACCGAAAGGACAATTTACAGAGATTTGGTTAGGATTTTGGTAACAAGGAATATTTTAGTATGATGCTTCGCCTTAATAGCCTAATTCATAAACCATAAACTAATTCTGAATACTCTTATTTCATAATTTTTAAAATAGCCATGAGAACAGGTTAACTTCACTTGATTGCTCAAGCTTCTATGAAGACTGCCTGCGTAACGTACAAAGCCGTTTGCACAAAATGCAGAATTCACTGTGCAGTTTGACCATCTCCCATCTCGCTGACTCTGTTACATTCCTGTCCTTTACAGCTCTTTCCTGTTCTGAGTGTTAACTCTAGTAAACCACGCTTCTGCAAATTTTGCTCTCGTGCCTTCTTCCACTGGGTCTCTTAAGACCATTGGGTCTGTCAGCTCACTACAGAAAGAGTCAACACCCAAATGAAAACCACTATCCTAATGCAAATGAAACTATGAACCACAGCTTGTGGATCAGCCTTTTCCAAGTAGGGAAGGCAGTACTTACAGGAATGTAAGACTCAAAACTGAGAGGAAAAAATCTTCATATGCCTGGCATACCTAGCACGATCTGGTTTGCTGCAAATTTTTTGGGTAAAAAACCTGGCCTACAACACATCAGCTAAATTGGCTTTTGTGTTCCAGCCTCATTTGTGTATTGCTGAATATTTCTGAGAAGTTAGATGTACCAGTGGAAGAAGCAAACATCTCCTTTTGTACCAAAGAAGGTTCACAAGACATAACATGTATGATACTAAGACCAGAACTGTCTGAAGACAAATCTGAGTAGTGTGCTGACACTTCTTTTCATTCATTTCGTGACAGTTATTAAGAGAATATGGTCTTAAATATAAATTAAATTATTAAACTTCTGATTGGAAATAAAAGGTTTTGTCTTGTGGCCTTTAGAAAGAATTAATATAATGTGTAAAAGCTGTGTGTTAAATCAACTTAAAGGTGCAGTGCTGCAAGAGTTGCTTGAAATCTAAATTTAGGGATGGGAGGAAGGGGGCATCTTCTGAGTGATACAGTTTGCTTACTCAGACTTAACAGAGACTAAAATGCTGATTCTGCTGAATTGCAAAGATACTATATGCTAATCTTTGCTTACTTTTAGCCTCAGAAAGAGAGGAGCTGCAGCTAACTTACTTTCTGTGGAGCTTGTCACAGGGTCATGAAGAGTGTTGCTCTTTCTGTTGATCTCCTTGAACAGCTTCTAATGTAGATAATAATAATAATAATAAGCCATAGTAAGATAAAGACCATGATTTGGCATGTGCTGGATAATCTAAACAAAATGGATTCTGACTCAAAATTAGAAATAAATTAAGCAGTTTTAAGAGGGTTGGAATTAAATAGTACTGGGTTTAAATATTCTAGAGGTCAAATTATTGACCTCTGATTATTTATGATTCTCATTTGAGATTGTTTCTTGAAAGAAGCACTGCACCTTTTAGAAGGAATACAGTATTAAACTTCTGTGCTGTAACTGCAGTCCTTAAACTTACTTCTTTCTTTTGCATAAGGAATAAATTCATACACTGGATCTACAGGAGCAGCTGCTGGGGAAGTTTATCGGGATCCAAGAGACAAAAGATCTAAAAGGTGATATACAGGAGTCCATTAACTTTTATACAACTGACTTGGCTAACTTCTGCAGTATTTTCTGTTGTTGTTGTTGTATCTCTGGGGGCTGCTCAAGAGTTCTGCAGTTGGCTCTGTTACGGGTTACTATAAAATATAACTAAGTTCTCTCCACAAGTCCTTAGATGATCTGAAGCACTGCTGAACAGCCACAAATTTTGGCACTACAGCTAAGTAAACCAAATTATTACTGTCAATGAACAACTTCAGCTAGTTTAGGTGTATTTATAAATCTGAACACTACCTCTCCAGTGGGATTCTTACCAAACTTGTAATAAGTATAAATAATACAGGCTGTATATATATATATCTCACACAGGCTTTACCATGTAGCATACTGAAGATGGGACAGTAAAAACTTCATCTTCCAGTGCTTTTTCTTAGAAATGTGCCACCACAGAAAAGCTTGCTAGTTTAGCCAAAGCAGTAATGCTGTGCTAATATGGGGAGAGCCTGAGTTTATACCTGCTACTCGTGTTGAAAATTAGCCAGCATTTCCACTTACTTTGACATGCAATAAATGGTCAAGTCATAAATTTCTCTAAAGTGATAGCACAATGTCAGAGTTAAAGGTATGTGTGAGGAACAGAACCTTTCAGAACACAGCACAGAGACTCCTTTGCTGTAGTCAAGGAAGCTGTCATTACATGTTATCAAGAATTACTGTATTTAAGGATCTTGTAGATGAGAATTATAAAAAATACTTCTTGTTTCCTTTCCAGTCAAGATGCAGATTTACCTGGAGCACCAGAAAACTTGACGTTCAGGGAACGCCAGCGACTTTTTTCACAGGGTCAGGATGTATCCAATAAAGTAAAAGCTTCTAGGAAACTAATGGAACTGGAAAATGAGTTGAACACAAAATAAGATTAAAGCACCTTATCAGATGTAACGGATGATCTCCAAATTGAGGGACTGAGATTGGGGGCACACTACTAAGTATGAACAGAAAATGAATGTTTTCTGAAAGGACTGACTTTGATTCCTCTATATCTAAGACTGTTAATTAAGACTTAGAGATGTTGCAATAGCAAGAAAACTGATTACTTTGCCAGGAGCTTGTGGTTTATACAATGAAAGCACTGTAAAATTTTAAAGATATGAATCACGTGAAGGTGACCTGTTTTTCTGTTTTGGGGGTTAAGTTCTTTTGCACCAGACCAAGTAGCACTTGTCAAAGATAAGTTCTGTTTCCTGGTGTTTTACAGACACACTTTTGTTTTAGCTGCTGAGCAGAGAGAGTGAGAATAGCTTGAACTGCCTAAACTAAACTGTGCACTAGAAATTAGTATTTTACATTGTTTGACAAGAAGCCAATGTCTGGGCCACCTTAAATAAGATTTCACGTGCAAGTTTGACATACTGTATGGTGTTCATAGAAGGATCAGCATATCAATACAGATCTTACCATTACTTAGTACTGGCATAACACACATTCTCAAGATAGAATCTTGGAATAAAAATGCTTCTATTCCTATGTATTTGTTGGGTCTAAAATGGATGCCTAAGATTTTATCTGTAGTTATGCAAAAGTCTATGTTGATGAACCCCCACTATATGTGCTTCAGACTTTGAAAAATGTGAAGATAAAAACCTTTGGATAACTGTTTCATTAAAAATTACATAAGCAATAGATAGTAGGCTACACTTAGTGGCCCTTCATCAGCTAGGACCAAAATGTTAGTAGTGTGTTAAAGGCAAGGATTCCAGTTACAAGGTGAGCAGAACAGATGGATATGTTTCCTGAGAAATTCAGATTAGAAGTTACTGGGCAATTAGGCATGGAACAGTACTGATAAGTCTGTTATTACCAGTTCAGCAATAGACTTAATTTTTTTTTTTCCTATGGAGATACGAATTGGCATTAGAGAAGACTGAAGTGTAAAGGATAAAATACAATGCTGCAGCCTGGAAGTGGGAATGTTTGTAAGGTCATTAACAGGGCTGGTGTGCTGGCAAGGAACCATCTCTGCTCACACTGAGAAGCAGTGCTAGCAAGCTCTTCTTCAGTCTAGCTGGCTTTACTGACATCCTTTTACTGTTGTACTGAAAGCCTTTTTGGCAGTTCAAGCTATTTTTTCACAATGTTATAGCCTTATTTAATTTTAAATTGTTAATCTTTTTCCTCCCACTGTTTCTTCAGCTATGCTTATGTGGCTGATGATGTTGGGAATAAGGACCTCATCAGAGTCTTTCTCATTGTGTGATGTTAAGACAATATATATTGTGATTCCAAACAAATTTTCTATTTGACAAAGCCCTTTACTGGCTTTAGATGATTTTTTTCCTGTATCATATTGTTCTCTTATAAATATATATTTAGGGATTTGTGCACACTTCCAAATACAAAGGGGTAGACTTTCACTGCCTTAGGAAAGAAATCACTTTTAATAAGAGTTGTATGATAAATAAATGCAAGTTAATGAAAATTGGAGTGTAAATATTTTTTACGTATTTCAGGTTTCTTATTTGAAAGTGTGCTTTTACCGTTTCACCTGTTAAATATGAAGTAGAAGATTAAACTGGTTCAAAGTGTTAATGAAGGATCTGCATGCTTGCTATGTCTGTTCATCAGGAAAAGCAAGCCTCTCCCAATTTATCTTGAGAACACTAGCAGCCTTACAGTGACAACTTTTTCTTGAGGAAAAAAAACTTATGCTGTGGCTGAATTACTGTTGCTGCTAGATTCTGAATAAGGCTTAGCAAAAAAATACCTATAACCTTCAGTTGAGTGGATTTGGCCGCTATTGGGCATTCGGGTCAAGTGTGAATATGTGTAAAAGTGCTTTTCATATTTGTCTGTGCATTATTTGAAAAAACATCAAAACTGCTGTAGTTTCCCATTTCTACTGTATTTCACTTGCAACCTATTTTTAATAAAGTTTGTATTGTATTTAACTTTGCATTAAATGTTTTTGTGCTCTTACTTAATTCTGCATTCCTAACAACATTATCATAAACCAGAGGGGCTCTTAAATACGTTTTGCCTTGCCCGTCCTCTTAAAATGTATTTACGAGCAAAGTCGGTGTATCTCATAATAAGTAGATGAAAACCTCAAATTAATTTTACTTGGAGAATCAACAAAGGAGGCTGACCTTCACTAATCAGAGAGGAGAATTTCTTAGCCTAATGTTGTTTGATACCTATAGTGCTGGCTTGAAAGAAGTGATTTTTACAGCTTAACCAGCAACTTAGGAAGTAGTAAATATCAGTGGGGTCGATTATACAGACTAGTCATACTGTATTTGTATCCTCCTCAAGTGCAAAGTTGTTTTTCTAAAGCAAAGAGGAACCTAGAACATGGCATCTTTTGGAAAAGTAAATGGTATATGTAGAGACTCCACTGGCAGTGCTGTGGTGAATGGGAGTCAGCAGGTCAAGCTCTGCTTGGGGAGGGAGCCAGGCCCCAGTGAAGCGCTGTGGATGCCTTCTGCTGGAGCTGTGCATCTGCTTCAGATGGAATTGAGAGCCACCTGTAATCTCAACTCAACTCCTAATTCTGAATGTAGAATGTCTAGAGTAGAAGAAAATGGAAACAACACATTGCCCTTCTGTATGAGTCCCTCAGTCTAAACAAGAGAAAAGAGCCAGTACATGCAAAAAGCGGTGTATTTGATGAGTCTGTAGTTATCGCAGCTGCAAACTGTCATAGAAACTTTTATTTCCAGACCAAAGTATTCCAGGGGTTTTGAGAGAGGAACTGTGTGTGATGTGCAGCAGTGGTAATGCATTTTCAGTGGGAAAAAGTTCTGGGCTACGCCTCCAGGTCAGGTTTGCTCAGTGAGCACAGCAGCGTGATGCTGTTGGGCAGTGCAGCACCTGCTGTGCTTTAGGGACGTGAGCTGGCAGCCCTGGCAGTGTAGCTCTTGGTGTTTCTCTTGGTGATTATGGCCTTTACAGTGATAGCTGTGTGAAGCTTTATTTACATATGTAGTCAGCTCTCTACAAAACTAATTATTTTAAACCTGTATTAAATTATCCCTTCTGCACCTGTCATCCATATGCACTTTTTCAACTCCTTTAGGTACTGTCTGTACTACAATCTTGCTGGTTTTTGAGGAAAAGGCAGGAAAATGAAGATGTTGACAAAGTCCATAGTATGCCCCCTGTTCCCTGAAATTACAAGCAATATATTTGATCATACAGGTTGCTATTTGTACATCAAGCAATGAGTACACAAGTAGCAGAATAAACAAAACTCTTCTTTACCTCCTAATTCAATTAGATTACACAAAACATAGTGCTGGTAAAAAATGAGCTTCAGTAATAACAGTCTTAAGACACTTGTAGTGCCTCATGTATGTGATGATAAGAATTGGCTCTTCCTTCTGTTTTATCAAACAATACTGCTGTCTCAAGGTCAGTTACTGGCTGTGTGGCCCAGAAGGCAAAGCCTCATAGGTTAAAATTTGGAGTTGGCTGCCTTCTTTCCCAGCTGTAATGGCAGCTAAACTTAATGAGACCACAGTGCAATACACCTGCCCAGAGAATCTCAGTTTAGTGTTACTGACAGGTGCTCAGAACTGAACTACAGTTACCAAAAAATGCGGAATGAAATATTTACAGCTTCACCGAATAATGTTTATAGGCTGTGTGCAGCACAGAAGTCTCAAGTTACCATCTGAGTGTGGAGAGTTCCACCTCATACAGGCAGTAGAAAACGTGGAGATGTACAGCAGGATCTCTCCGTGTCTGGCAGAAGAGGGATAATGGCCTTCTCTCCTGGTCTTTTTCCCAAATGCTCTTCTACCCGTTGTGTTTCTTGTTACTTCATTTAGGAACGTTGTAATGGACAACTCATCAGAAGTTTATGAAGCTGGGACCTCTCAGGGCTTGTCAGCTCCACTGCCGGGGTTAAAGTGAAATGCATCAGAAGTATTCAAGACAATGCTTACTTAATAGTATCCTAAGAATTATAATCCACTGATGGATTTTATAATCCACGTATGGTATTTCAGTGATGCTAAAATTAATAGAGTTAATTGTGGATTTAGACAATTCCATTAAATTTCTGGCCCTGAAGTTCCTTAGAAGGATCTGTAATATGGCAGGGCCCTGCATTTGCAGGGGGAATATGGGATCAAGTTGGTAAAAGTTTGGGGAAAAAAGATTCTTCAAAGTAGAGAATCAGTGTAGATGGGTGTGCTGGAGTACAGTCTGGCAGCATTTCCAGAAGATAGCTGGATTTTATATTTGTTTCTTGCCTAGGTCTCACCAACAGGCTGTTTTGTTACCTGCCCATCAAGCAACCTCTCCCAAGCTTTGGAAACAGAAGGAAGATGCCTAAGGAGATTTGCTGCTGCTATGATGAGTCACACATCAAACCGTGATTTTTTGTTTTTATACTGGTGGGACAATTTTCAGTACTATTTGACCTTCAGAGGTGCTCAGAGAAATTACTAAATAAGAGTAGTGGATGCTCAGTTTTAGGTTGCTACTTCAAAGAGTGTTAGTAAATTAAGTATTGTCTGTTACAGCCTACAGAAACAAGATCCTTAATCGCATTAATAGTGGGTAAAATCCACAGTAAGGGAGAGATTAACCATCTCTCACTTAAGAGGTGATCCTTCTGAGATGAAGTTGAGTTTTGCTGGAAAATAACATTGTTCTGACTTGATTGCTGCTTCAGGACAAGCATTGCATATAAAATCACAGCTCATTGTCAAGAATTGTGAGTCATGCCCTGCAAGCAACTAAATCATCCTCCCCAAAATAGCTGATGTTGATTAAAATCCTGTCTGCCTTACTTAGTGCCAACATCTTGTAACATCCACACCATTGCAGCACTTTTGAACTCTTTTTAGCCTGTATCCATTTGTCAGTTCTCATTTTTCCATCAAAGCAGAACTAGTTGCAAGGAGGAACTGCTGAGTTACTTTTGTGTGCCAAACCCAACTGCAACCAGCCTGATGGGTCTTTTTTTTAAAGCGAGGCTACAGATTGTAGCAACTTGTTGAAGATCCAGGATCCCAGAACATGGTGGATAGAGCTGCACAGGGGTGTTTGGTTTGGTCTGTGATGGATGGGATGTATCTGGGTTCCTCTGTAGAGGAGCACTGTCCCTTTTGTGCCACACATGGAGGGATTCACTGCTGTGTGTCTTTGGATTTCCTACTGCCTGTGAGAGCACGTTTGCTGTGTTCAGTAGAGAGTAACTTGAGACTGCTATTTTGCAGAACTGGATTCCTCTGTAATTATCATGTTGGTTTTGGTTTAAAAAAAAAAAACCCAAACAACTGTAGTGTAAAAATAGTGCTGTTTCCCACTTCCAAGAAGCTGACATGGTATCTGGTATCTCTATCTGGTATACTTACATATTTTATAGCCAAATAGTATAATGACTGCTTTCAAGGCCATGTAAATCTTTCAGTGCAGTACAGTAGAGCATTAAGTAATATTACTAATGTATGTCACATTTTCACCTTGGAAACCTCAATGTGAGACCCCCAGCCACAGCCTGAATGAAGAGCTCCTGTTCTGGGCAGCTTCTCAGGACTCCCACACCACCTGAACCCACAGGCTCTGTGCTTGTCCTAGGACCAGCCTTAATGCAGGCCATATTCCAGTTACTAAACTACCAAACTCCACTCCAGTGCATCGTCCAGCCCAGTTCAAAGCAAGGCCAGCTACAGCTGCTTGCCCACGGCCAGTTCTAACTGGGGTTCGAATTGCTCCAAGGGTGGACACTCCATCATCTCTCTGGGCAGCCTGTCCCAGGGTTTGACTACCCCCACACTCCTGCCACTGGGCACCACAGTCTGTGGTATTCATACTCTCCCATCAGGTATTTGCACATATTGACCGGATCCTCCTCAGCCTTCCCTTCCTCCAGGCTGCACATCCCCCAGCACATTCCACCTAACAGATGTTCCTATCCCTTAATCTTCTTTGTGGCCCTTACAGCCTTAGCCCAAAGCACACACCACCGACTGCTTAGGGGGAAGTCCTGTAGCCGATGTCGGAGCTCTCGGCTCTGTCCTTCTCCTCCTTGCCCTGGGTGCTGGTGTGAGGCGTGTGCCCCTGGGCCCAGGGACCGGCTAGCCGTGCACCAGCCTTGGGAACGCCAGGATTTCCTTCTCTTCCTGCCCTAATCCTTGGCCTTGGTCTCTGAGGTCACTTATCCCATGGGACGCTGCATGTGGAGGGATCCCCCCCTCTGGATAATGGATATGGAGCTCTGAGGCCGCTTTTCCCAAGGGAGGCCGCGGGCGGAGGGATCCCCCACCCCTCTGGATAATGGATATGGAGCTCGGAGGTCGCTTTTCCCAAGGGACACTACAGGCGGAGGGATCCCCCACCTCTCTGGATAATGGATATGGAGCTC
>VZRO01008453.1:1761483-1814694 GCA_013397915.1 Daphoenositta chrysoptera | reverse complement strand
TCCCCGCGCTCCCAAATCCCGCCCCTCCCCGCGCTCCCAAATCCCGCCCCTCTCCGCGCTCCCAAATCCCGCTCCTCCCCGCGCTCCCAAATCCTGCCCCTCTCCGCGCTCCCAAATCCCGCTCCTCCCCGCGCTCCCAAATCCCGCCGCTCCCCGGGCGGGGGTCCCGAATCCCGCAGCCTGTGGGGGCTCACTGGGCCCCGCTCGCTGGGGGAGGCCGCTGCCGCTGGGCTGGAAGCAGCGAGGCAGAGCAGCGAGCGGCTCGGGCTCCCTCCGGCCCCAGCGCCGGGCGGGGCGGGCGCGCAGCGCTCTCGGGAGGCGCCCCTGGGCTGAGGGAGCGTCTGGCCGCGACACCGTGGAAAACCTCCAATTGTGCTGCCTTGGAAATGGGAACTTACGTGGTTATGTGTAAATAAATAAAATAGTGCTTTTCTAAGGACCACGGTTCTGGAAAATGCCAGGAGGAGGTGGTTTCTCAAAGCAAAAGCCGTTTAAAATGTGTGCCTCTGCGTTCCCACACAAGCAAGCAACATAATAGAAAGCATAGAAATAAAGGAATATTAAGAGTTTATCCTAATTTTTTGCACGCTCGTATACAAATATTGTCATTAGGAGATGGGGGTAGGTAGTCCATTGATCTCAGAAGTTTGAGAAACAGTGGAATGTGATAACGAAGGCTATCATAATGAAACTTATGTTAGTCAGACTCGTAATTTTTTTATTTTAATTTTTGTGTATTTGGGTGGGTTTTCTTCCTTAGACCAAAGAAGAAAGAATAGTTGTCCTGGAAACTGAAAATGCTGCTCTTCATCTAAAACTTGCAGAGGTGACTGCTGTTTATTTTTTTCAAAAAGAATTCTCGTGGAAATAGAAAAAAAGAAAGAATAGAAAAAAAATCGGCCTTCGTCTTTTCAGGTTTTGCCCTCTTTACCAGTTGGGAAGATCTATGAAGGTAATAAGGCTCAGTGTTTCTTTCTTTCCAAAATCATGAATGGTAGCAGTAATGATAGGCTGATTAAGTAATTAGAAATTAGCTTAAATGTAAATATTTGCTGTTGTTTTAAATCTATAAAACTGAACTGAGGGAATGACTCTGGAAGCATTAAATATGGAATATTTCTTTCTTCTTACAGGGAGCATGTTTCTCTAAAAGACAATGGCAGATTTTTCAGGAGTATGTTTTGGACACAATTGGGATGATGCTTTAAAAAGCTGTTCACAGAGTGCAGAGTGCATTTCATTATGAGTAGGCTTACCAGGGATGCCCTGCTGTGTGTGTTCCTAGCACTGGGGTTACACTTGCCTGGAAAAGACGGGGTATTGTTGCACAGGTGCCTTGTCACAGAGCACACTGCAACAGCTGGATGCCCTCGTTTCCTTATATCCTTCTACAGAAGCATAGGCTATTCCTAGATCCTCACTGAAATAAGGAGCAGCCTGTGATAATGTTTGGGGCCTTCAAAAGGGGGATTTCAGAGATTTGAAGAATTTTGAGTATAGATCTAGGCTGCAAGAGCAGAGCCAGTTGTATTAGTGGTGGTACAAACTGTTGGCCAAGAGTTTCTAACCTGGGTTGAAACATTAACTGCTTGGGTGACCTCAGGGAAGCTGTGTGCCCTCCCTGTGGGTTTGTTAACACCCGTGGATAAAAGTGGGTTTAACATTTTTCGAAGTCTAACTGGAAACAGCTGCTATATCTGAAATGAGTTTTACTAGGTATACACAAGAACACTAATTTATTCTGAGGAAATGTTTTCATTGTCTTTGTTCTGCTTTACAGTATTGACTGAAAGCCTTAAGTATTTCAGCTGATTATTTTTTATCCTCACAAGCACAGGAAATAAATTATTCTCATCAGTAAGGTGTATCAGATGCAGGAAGGAGTTGCCTGTGTATTAGAGAATGAAGCTTTGTTTTTGAAATAGAGCACTACTTTGTTTTATTGAAAAATATGCTGGAAGAAATGGACACGTACAGACTTATGAGGAGTGTGGGCAGTGGTATCTCTATCAGTCAGAAACAATGTCAAAAGAAATCCTTTGCAATTAACCTTGCACTGATGTTTCTATTCAGATAGGTATTTAAGTACACTTAAACAATTTGCCTCTTCTTGGTTAATTTGCCCCAGCAATCTGAAAATAGCTGAACTGACATTTATGAAGTAGTTTTACCTTAATTGAAGACTCTCTATTAAAAACAATACTAATTGAAATTAGTATTATTTAAGGTTGTGCAATATTGCTCCATACGTCCTAATATTCTACCAGCTATGCTGGTGAGAAAAGCTGCTGCCCTTGACTGTCTATCCCTGATCCTTCAGATCTGCTGGTGGAGCTGCCTGAGTGATTGAGCTGTAACAAGTTCAGTCACAGGGACCAGGGTTAACAGAGGTCTCATTCTTAACTTGTAAAAGCTAATTGGATTCGTTTTGGCTGGAGTGAGTTGGGAAGCTTTGGAGACAAACTTTCGAGGATTGCCATAAATTAGGATTTGCAGTGTAAATGTTTGTCTGTAGGTTTCATCAGTCTAATTAAAATGTTATCTCCTGCTACAGACCTTCCTTTACATCCTTGAGACAGGGATGAATTTCAGCACTTCTCCTGCGTTCTGCAGCCTGGTGTATTGTTATCCCAGCAGCATACTGGGAGGGTTGTTACTGAACATAGGAAGTCAGATTCTTTCTAGGAAGACCTCCTTTTGCCCTGCTTTTTTTCCTATGTGGAAATCTGTTTATCTGCCTGCACAGCCCTTGCTTTTATTAGCAGTTTTTGAGGTCCTGACCCTGCAGCCTTCTTTACATAAAGCTAAGCCTGCCAGAATGGATCTGATTGCAAAACTGAGATTTCACTTTGGAGAACACTTTTGAGTAGTTCAGTTTCACTTTTGCTTATAATAAAGCTGAGAATAAAAATGTTTTAGTCCATTTTTAGCTTCTGTGCACAAGCACAGGTTTGCAAATTCTGGCCTATGAACAACTCTGATGAATGTTAAAACTATTTAGTGGAGAAAACACCAAAATCAAGGCAACATTTGCAATAAAGGTGAACTTGATAGTGGAAGTGATGAGAGGGTGACTGCAATGACAGTAGGTAGCATCGACCTTTTCTGCTTTGTCAGTGTTGAAAAATGTGGAGGGTCAAGGGGAATCTGTGCAGATGGTGCAGATTAGGTGCTAAAAGGAGGTTTTAACCACCCTAATCTTACTTAACAACAAGGCTTGAGCACTGCAGTTCCTTATATACATATGCTTAACTTTTCACGTGTGATTAGAGATACTAATTCTGGTGCACTATCGTGTGGGTTTTTGTGAAGCTGTTTATAAATATTGCATCTAAGTAACGTGAGTCTTGAAAATCCTTAGATTTTCTGAGCGTCTCAGCATAGTATAGAATCAGTCTCAGTATCTGGGAGCTTAAAGCCTGTAACAGTTTAAAAAAACCCCTTCTTCCTTCTATTTCTTGTAAGAACTTTTTATATTAGTGCTAAGGTGATGCATTGTTGTACGGAGCTTCTAGTTGCATGTGTAAACAGAAGATTCATGCTTTGTGAAGGTGAAAAAGCCACATGAAAATATGGGTTTTGATATGTGAAGTGCTTTTTTTTTTTTTTTTAAAATACAATCTTTCTTTATCCTTACAGCTCAAGGATGTTGTACTGTTTTTGCCAATATCATCTGTAGCTAAACTAAAATGTTTGCTTTTTACCTATTTTTATCAGATTATTGGAATTAAATCAAACCCATTGTGTGAGTAGATTTAGCTCTTTCATGTCTTTTGTTGTACTCTTCTATGCTTTGCTAATTTAAATAACAGGGAATTGCAATCACAGAATATAGGTTGTGAATAAAGCAGGAAATAAGTCTGTGCAAGAGACAAGTGCATTTCAAAAATAAAGGAAGAGACAATTAGTACTGGTTAAGGAATGATAGATGTCAACAGGTGGCAGGGGAAAGTAGATGAAGAAGTTGCAGCTCCTTTTAAGCACCAGGACTATCAGAAAATTACAAAAATGCATTTTTTAATGTAATACAGATTCTTTCATATTGCAGAATTTCATTAGAAGTCTCTACAGAGATGTCTTTTTTGCATTCATGCCTGTAAATATTTAAAGTTGTATTATTTCTATTTTCCTTTTGATTTAAACGTGTCAAAAAATTCTCAAGTTGGCCATAAAAATTGCTTTTGCTTAATAGGTAATTTTAGACTGTTAGAAAGCATTCTTCTCCACATCCTTTAAAAATTGCTTTGGTTGCTGTGATCTCTGAAGACCCAGAGTAGGCTTTATTGGCACAGCTTGGCACCACTGCAACCTTACTGATTGTAGTGGAGTTGGTGTTGTCAGGAGGCAAAAGCTGGGGGCTGTGTATCACCAACTACTTCAGGACTTCAGCAGTTAACACGTGTGTGTTTGTGTTCTGTTTCATGTCCTTCGAGAATGCTTTCTGCATTGAATCTAGTGTCCAGGAGACACTTAATCCAGCTGTGTAACCAGCCCTTTTCCCTGTGAAGGCACAATTTTAACCCTATAGATCCACCTCAAGCACAAGTAAGAGGTTTAGGTACTGCAAAAGCATTTTAGTAATCTGATGCTCAGGTTTACGACCCTAAAAAAGTAGAATTTTGTGATGTTGGCCAATTATCATGAAGTGATTTTTCACATGACTCAGAAAAAGGTAAAAGCACAGAAATTATGTATTGGCAACATCCTATATAATCAGATAGTTGAATTACAAGTATTTACAGAGAAAAATGGGACTGAATGCAACAGGAAACATGAATGTTTTAAGTGATTTTTGTGATTTTTTTTTTTAATAGTATCAAGTGTTGGCTGGAAGAAGCACTAAAGAAGTATTGCAGCTCTATGCTGCTCATGGCCAGCAGATGAAATTGCAGAGGAGTTCTGTTGTAACCCAGCTGCATGGAGCAATAAAGGTAAAGACATCTAGAAATAATGTAGGCATAATCGATGCCCTAAACATTTACATGCTTATCAAATATAGTAAACCCCAGAAAATGATGTGATATAAACCTGAACTGTGGCTTTATTGTATTCACAACAGAGCTTACAGTGAAGTGTAACAATGATTTCATAGGGGTTTTGCTGTAATAGGCTACAAAGCCACTTGAGAGGCTGGTAAAAGTGGATGCTCTTGAGCTCCAGGATCTTACATACAGGGTGCTGTTAATACCTGAGCTAGATATTTTTGTAATCAAAACTTCACAATTCCCCATTTGACTGTCCTGCAGACATCCCCTAAAAAACAATAATTGTGATATACTTTAACCAGATAGGCAAAGCCTTTAAAAAAACATTTGAGAGCTCCACTGATTGCTAAGAGTTCTCTGGCAAATCTCACAAGAGGAGTAGTTTGCTGTATGCTCACTCAGGTTTTAATTTTGCATCAGAGAGATTGAAACTGTTCTCCCAGTGCCAGTACAGTAATATTTTCCTTTGTTGAAGTACTTATTTGTGAAGTTACTCTACAGAATGGTGAATTCCTTTTAGGGACACCACCAGCTTTTCTCAGGGCAGCACTGAAAGCCTGCATAAAATGACTGACAAGTATCTCACAAAAAAATCTGATTCTTAACAGGCAAAAGGATACAGCTTAACTTTACCATTGTTGGACTAGATGATTGTTGTAGGTCCCTTCCATCAGAAGTATTCTGTTTTATCCTAATTACAGTGGTCCTGCTTTGTAAATTTCGTGGTGGTGTTTTACATTTTTGGTTAGCTAGAATGGCAGAACTGCTTGTGATGTGATACCAGTGGATTGAGGTAGTAAACTATCAGATGTCAATGGATACTAGGAGAGAGCAAAGCTCTCCAAATAAAGGTCTAGGTGAACAGTCATCCTATACCCATAATAACAAAAAAATACTTCTTCCTACTTACATTGTGTGGCTTTTGAGAGTGAGAAATGCAGTGATTTTGTCCCTTTACTTTAGATTGCCTTTTTATCATTGAAACTTATTGATTAATTCAGGGTCACTACCACAATTGGAAAAATAAAATTTCACAGAATATGTAATACTTTGTACCAGGCTGACAATGAAACATCACAGTGCTTCTGTGAGATAAGGTATTGTTAAGTTCACCTTAGAGATGGCTTTAGGTGTCCATTTCAGGACTTGGATGTCAAGAAGTTTACTAATTTATTTGGAATTGTAAGTGTATATAAGCTGATTTTACAAACATTTAAAAGTCTCATCATGTATGATACACTGAGTTACATCCACAATACAAATACTTTTCTGAACAATAACAGTTTCTGATCTTTTCAAAATACATCTGTTCTCGTAGAAAGACATGGAACCATATAAGAAATGACTTAAGAGTGAATCCTAGCAAATACCCTCTTATCAAAGTGTGGAAAATGAAAGTAGCAAGAGATTTATGGATCACGATTTTTCATTGCTAATTTTGGATATGACTTAAAAGTGGACAGAGCCCACACATGCTTCCACACGCTTATTTTTTGTCTGATGAAATAACAAAGAGACTTGGTTATAAGCTGTTTAAGAAACTTTTGTTTTAAGAGACTTTTTTATAAGCTGAAGCTCTGTTACAGTCAAAATAGGTATGATAAGATGACAAAGATCCATAAGGTCTTGCTGAAATTTTAGGAAATTACATTGCTAAATGTTTTGCAGGATTCTTCTCTAAACATGCTGAAAGATATATTCCTGAAGGCTTCTTTCCATCAAGTAGAGGGTTCTTCCTGCCTGTGATATCTCACTGTAATAATTTGGGTTGTTATATTGATTCTTCTTAACGGCTAGTTTTGTGTCTTTATAACATATTTTTCTTCTTGCTGAGAAGAAGCTTAAGCAAGACCTGAAGAGCCTTCATTCACTTGCTCTTGAGCTTTCAAAAGACTTTCAACGTCAAAGCAAGACTTGTCTTTACCAAATTCTGGCAGCAGTCCAGGGGATACAGCTGCAAAATGAAGCAATGCGAAGTAAGGCTCATTGCACTTAGATTTCGAACATGTAACATCAACAATGTAATTGTTCAATGTTACTAACATTAAAAGGTTGAGTTTGATTTTTGAGAAACGTGTCACTGAAATTGTAGCACGTTTCTTGTTCGACATTAAATCATCAAGGAGTTCTGAAGCATTAGAAGAAGTACAAATAACTCTGCAGAGGTTATGACTGATAATCTGGATTTGTCTTTTGTGTGGATTACAGCTGCTATTAGACTGCTGCTGAGTTGGCTCAGCTGTAACATTTTTAAACTGAAGTTCTCAGGCTTGTTATCGTGGCTATTTTAGAAGAGCCGAATAAAGAATGTGTTGCTTTATAAAGCTGAAATTTGTCTGCTTTTGACTGTACCAGAAAAGGACTTGGCTGATTTCACAAGTTTCTGAAAATACTGCCTGAAATTAGAATAGACTTGATTTTTAATATTTCTGTGTATTTATTGAAAAAAAATTACTTGCAAATCAAAAACTAGTTGCACTTGCTGGACTGTAGATACTAACTGCACATGGGCTGCTGTTTTGGAATTCAGGTGCTTCCTGGTTCATGTATATGTAGGAAGGAGAGCTGGTGCACTGGTGTGCTCTGCCCTCATCACTGAGGACTAAGTGCACTGACTTTACACCTGGATCCCATGGTATGGATCTCTGCATCTGCTTTCAGTATCCTTGATTCTGGTGAAGCTCCTACCAGGCCCGAGAAGCACATGACACATGCAGTGCTTAAATTGTTTGAGGCGTAGCAGCCTGATGAACTGCAACAGAAACACAAATTTACAATCAGAGACCCTTTGTGATGCTCTGATATCCATGTGTTGCTATTTAAAAGGTACATTTTCTTTCCTTGAATTATTTCATTTTGGGACTGATTTGATTGCGGTGGATCTCCTCATGTCAATAGCAACAAACAGCACTCTTGGTAATGGGTGTTTTTAGAGAGCTTATTCCTGTATGTTATGTACTAAGTTATGATTAAAATGTGTTTGATTACTGTATTATCCTTGTAGAGAAAATGCTCCATCAAGGTGTCTTTAAAACAGGAAAAAAAAAAATGGAAAATTAAAAAGTGAATTTTTCTCTAATTGAAGCAGGGGGCTAAATGAACAGACAAGAGATTGGATTTGGCACTTGAGCTATTGTGGTGTAAATAAATAATCACTATTCCTTTGGAGGCCTGGCAAAATTCTGTTGACTGATGTCAATTTGCACTTCCTGGTGCATTATTCTTTGAAATCATAAGCAGGAGAAGCTTCCCTGACTATAACAAAATAGTGTGTTGGTACTTTGGTGGATGACTTTTGTTTTGAATTTGGCTGGTTTTCAGTTCTCTGTCAAATGTTTTAGATGGAGATTCTATTGTTAAGGTTAAATATGACCATTGGAATTGCCATCCTTAAATTACATGTAATCTTTTGTAGACAGAAAGCCCTAAGTATATATTCTGGAGACAGTATTATTACCAGTTTAATCTTAAAATAGATATTGAAAACAAGGGAGAAAATTACAGAAGAGGCATTTGAGTAGGTAAATTTCAAGGTTGTAGTTGACATGCAACAAACTGTAAAACTTTCCTATAGTAACCGAGTAGTTTTGCTTAGCAATATTTATTCACAGTCTGAAAACCAGGCTACTGCCACCTTTCCCACTGGAATTTAAGTAGTAGCAGTACATAAGAGAGAGAAGCACCCATTATTCTGTTGTTATAGGCCTGTTTCCCTCATGAATAAAGCTACTATCATTTTTGCTAAAAATATTGGCCACTGAACTGCAAATGATACTACTGAGACAGATGCAGTAATTCAACAGGAAGGGTAAGAATTTATAAAAGTTTAAGATTGCTTTTTAGATTGCTTTACCATACAGATATTATCTGAAAGAGCAAATTATGGTGACTTACAAGCCTCGTGACTTATACATGCTTTGCAATTCCGGGACACTTTCTCTCTGGTCTGGAGAAGATTAAAAAAGGAGCTTATTTCCCATTTTGTCCATATGCTAGCACATACGTGCTTTGCTCCTGTTGGAGAAAGCTGAGCTCTGCATTGTGCTAATGACTTGTATGTGTGGAATGTGAACTACCATCATCTTTTATCCTCAACTCCACAGGTGATTTTCACCAGCTCAGCTGCCTTTTGAAAGCATTTCCCTTTCAAGAGTGGAGTAGGGAAGTAGGAGAGGGACCTTGGATCCAGCAAAAGAAATACTTTGGCAGCCCAAAGAATAATCACAGAGTCATAGAATGGTTTGGAATGGGTTTTAGAATGGTTTGGAAGGGATCGTCTATTGTCATTCCCCCTGCAGTGAGGAGGGACATCTTCAAGTAGATCAGGTTCTCAGAGGCCCATCCAATCTGACCTTGAATGTTTCCAGGGATGGGGAATCCACCACCTCTGTGCAACCTGTTCTAGTGTTTCACCACCCACATTGTAAAAACCACCTTCCTTATATCTGATCTAAATCGACCCTCTTTTAGTTTAAAACCATTACCCTTTGAGCTATCACAACAGGCCATGCTAAAAATAATGTGAGAGTGTGGAATATAAAACACAGCTGAATTCAAAAGAAATTTTGGTATAAAGTCTCTTGCATTGTAGCTGTTTGTCTTAGAAGACATGATCAGCTTGATCTTTTTAAAAGGGACTGTAGACTGTCAAGAAACATTAACAACCCCAGGGAACTCTGGGGACAGCTACACATCCATATCTCAGAGATGCTGTGGCTGTGCTAGGTTATGCTGCTCCTGTTTTTCATGTCCCAGTTACGGACCTTTCTGTTATGTTTGTGTAACTCTTTGTGAAACCACACAGAGAACAGATCAGGGAGCTGATCCAGGACAGAATTTGCTCTGGAAGAAGGAGGGATTGCTTTTAGACCTCTGTTGTGTGAGCACAGCAGAAGGGCCACTGCAGCGCTGAAGGGGAGGGAATGAAAAGCTCCTTAACCAGGATTGTCAATTAAAGGAAAGGGACTGTAAAGGTTACAGCCCTGAATATGCTTGCAAGACATCACAACTGTTAGACTGATGTTACTGTGATCAGTAACATTTCAACAAAAAAACTGCTGCCATTCCCAGCTCCCAGAAAATTTCCATATGGATCAATGAAATGGGCAAAGGATGGGGAAAAGGGATGTCTAGAATGGCTGCATTCATGTAGTGACTACTTCTCTTGCATAATAAAGAGTGTTATTAGTATTTTAAAACAGGTACCCAATGTTTACCCATAGGTTAAGGATGAAAATATAACTCCTGTATAGCTTGCATCTGATGCCAAGCAGAAAACTAGGAAAATGTTAAAGGACTGTTTACATTTGTTACTGTATAACCCTACTTTCAGAAAAAAATAAAATTTCAGAAATTATTTATGCATTAGGAAACTTTTTTTCTTTCAAGACTGGAATAATGAAAGAGTACCCTCAGCATCTATTGCTTTGCCTTACTGCCCATTTAAGAGATTGAGGGAACTCAAAGTGTGTACACAAATTTGTAAATGAAGATACTTATTATGGAGATTACTTCAATAATGGATTCTAGCCTTGTGTTTTAAAAAGTACAGTATGATTAGGGGTCAGTGACTGTAAGTGGCCCAATTTATGATAACGTATTTGTATGGGATTCTCCAAACCAAAGCAAACTAGTGTTACTCCACATGCAGGATACAAGAGAAGGATTTTTCATAGTGAAACTCCTAGACTTTGATTCCCCAGCTATTAACATCACATTTCCCCTGCATGCATGCATTTGTGGAGGAACACTGTGAGCTGGAGGTGAACGGCATGGGTATTAGAAAAAAAAGATCTGAGAAATCTCTAGTATAGACAAATGTCCCACGGAGTTATCTGATTTTTAGTCTATACCAGAGAGAAAAAATCATGTGTGACCATGCTGAGATACTAAGCCTGTTCCTTGCTCTGTAAGGTAGCACATGCTGAGGCTGGTGGCCATCCTGCTAACTCAGCTCTCAGACCTTGGGTTTGACTGCTTGATACCCTGTATCTTCAAACTGCTCACTCATTGCTGGGGACATTGATTTCCCATTGGGGTTCCTAAAAGCTTGCTTTTTGCACAACCTTACAGTCATGCAATATGTCTTCTGGTCTGTATGTTTGTTTAAGGCCTGCGCAGTGTTAATGTAATTGGGCTGAAACAAAACCATTTGTGGAGTTAGAAGGCTTTTATAATGATACATACCACTTTTCTCAATTTTGAGAAAGAGACTCCCTACGGCTCAAATGATCAATCTTTCCTATCAATTCTTCATGGCATGATGGACCTATCTTAAAGGGGAACCTTACAACTGTTGTAAAGGATTAGTAGCACTGTAAGTGAGGCTGAGGATAAATGACAGATTAACTTCTTGTAAAGTTAGCCCACATGAGTTTAATAACTGCAGATGTGGTATGAGCCTTGCAAGTGACAGCCCCATCTAGCAGCAGGCTGCTTCAAGTTTAGGTTTCAGGCTTTGCTGGCAGGTAACATCACTCTAAGTAAACTGACACATTTGAACTGCCTTTAAATATCTTATATTCTTGATTCCTTTTCAAGGCTTCATATGTATACTTGTGGTAATTATTTGTAGCTTCACATAGCAAGAACTATGATGGGATTTTTCATAGGTGTCTAGTAAATCAGAAACTAACCCTCCTAATTGAAATTTGGTAGAAGTTAAGAAGGTTTGTGCTTATATTTCATGAGGTGCTACTGGACAATTCCTTTTATAAAGTCATGGAGTTTATTTCTCTGAAACTGCTTTCTTCTAGTGTTTCAGATAAAAGCTTTTGATCTTGAGCAGTCTCTTCAAGAGGTGACAGAGAGATATGAGAAAGAAAAGCAGAAGAGGAAGGCTCTACATAACAGCTTAGTTGTAAGTATGTTTAATGAAAGAATGTTGGCTTATTTTGTTGAAATTATTCCCATAATTTCCTCACCAATAAAAGTAAAGAATATACTTCACATGGATATATCACCTCCCCCAGCTGTCTATATATGATGTGTTTATTTGCTGAGGCACATTTGTCTTATAATAAACCCCACCCCTTTCCTTTTACACAAGATCTTCCAAATGCACTTATGTGACCTATTGCCCTAAGGAATATCATCCATTTTGAGTAGTGGACAAAAATTGAGTTTCTTCATCCTCTTCTCTAAATTTGCAGCTTCTGAAATTGTTTTAAGAATCTTAAAATTATTAACTTAATATTGCAAAGTAGTCCTCCTTTATTTTTCCAAATATCTCTAGCTGTATCCTGCTCAGCCATTAGTGATTGTTCATTTGGGATTAATTTTTTCCTATTTGTGCTTTAAATTTGCTCTTCCTCCCATCTTCACAAATGACTAGTTTTGGGTTTCCTGATTTAGGACCTGATTTTTAGAAACACAAGCCTCCTTCAAACAAAATTTTTAAAAGTTTTTCTACCTGGGACAATGAAGCTCTTCCTTAAAAAGTACTTACCTTCTAAATTTTGCCTTGTGTTGCAGTTTACTGAAAGGATATTCCCCAGAGCAGTGGGGCGTTAATACCAGTGGTCAATAGTCCTCACAGGCAGGCTGTGTTTAGTCACACAAAATGAGAAGAACTGATCATCACCAAAAAGGAAGAGATAATCTGAGGTCTAAAATGGCCTACAGCGAAAAATCAGCTACTGGCTTTTTAATCACGTAGGAACACAGTGGAGAGGAAAATATACAACATATTTTATATTCCACATCTTCCTCAGGACTGGTGGAAGACAAATGGAAAGTGTAATGTTGTCTGTTGAGTTAATACAAGTATCTGAAGAAGCTCAGGTAAGGAGGAAGGAGAAAAAAAAGGAAGGTAAGGGAAAGATGCCTCAGAGGGTTTTTTTTTTTGTCCGTATGAACTGGACTATACAATTCCAGTGGTCTGAAGAGCTCATACTTCCTCTAGTACTTTCTCCTACTTTACTAAGACAAACTATATTGATTCTATTTTCCTCCTCACAGAGTCTAGGGCTTTGATGTGGTAAACACCTGCTTTCTTAAACATGTTCATGTCTGTTTGATGAATTTCAGTGTATCTATTCTCTCCAGTAACTTGTGTTAACTACAGCTTAATATTCTTATCCCAGGAACTGAGAGGAAATATCAGAGTCCACTGCAGGATTCGACCATTGCTACCTTTTGATGATGCTGCTGGACATTCAGTATCACAAGACAGGTAATCTGTTTTGGTTGTGTTAGATCCTATCTGACTCAAGATACAGAGAAAACGATAGTTATATTTATATGAGAACAACTGTGTCCTTGATTTTTCTGGTTTTGTGTGTGTGGGGAGACAATGATGGTATCATAAAAACTAATTGCTGTTTTCTTTCTCCTGCTAAATTTGCTATAGCCAATCTTACCCTCCTGTCTAAAAGTATGTCTACCTCAGTAGAAAGCCATAGCTGTTCTGCCAAGCCAGGATTATCCTTGGCTTGGCAGAAGTAACACAGCTGCAATCAGTTTAGAGTGTATTCACTATCCTATACAAATTCTGGGATGCAGTAGTGTAAGAGCTGCCAGAAGTCGTGGGTAGAGGAACACACTCAGCATTACAATTGTTTTGTAATGCTGTAGAACACATTGGCTGTCAGCACAAACATTGGTAATTCTATTCCAGTCTAATTTGGCTCTGCATCCCTCATTTACAATACATTTACTGTAACTGACATGTCAAAACATTCCAAGATCCAAATGGAAAAGAGGGATTAGATGCAAGTATCTGCTTAACGAGCTGAATTCTCCATAGATAAGTAACATGAAAGAAAGTAGGGATTGAAGTGTATACAAAGAAAGAAAGAGGGGAAAACTAGGTGGGTGGCTAGAAACCAGTAACATTATCATTTGCTTTGTCAGTAAATAGCAGATTTGGGCCTTTATTTTACTTTTACTGCCTGGTAATTCTAAAAGAGTACATTCAGTGTTTTAAAGTTTATTAATTTTTGGCAAATCTTATAAAAAATATATTGTTTTAATTAAAACAATGTCAAAAATAACAGACAAGGTGTTTCAAGAAGCCTGAAGTTGACACTTGCATTAACCTGTGCTTGGTATACCTGGGGAGGAACCCACTCCCTTTTTTTGTTGCAGTATGAAATACTGCAATCAGGTGCTGGCTTGCAGTTAAAACAGCGTGGACTGGGCCAAACAAATAATTGTCAAGAGTAACTTTTCTAAAGGTATCAGAAAGTAATTTAAATACAATTTATCTGTAAAACTATGGACGGATTCTCCAAATACTCACACACATAAATAGATTTATACACCTCAGTAATCCCAGTCAGTGCTTGGACTAATCATGGATTCAAGATCAGGGACAAATACCTGAAAAAAGGGTGTGTTTCACGTCAGTGTTCTAAATTGAAAGACTCTTGTTACAAGCTCATGCAACAGTCTTAAAATAATAGAATGTCTTGCATGTGAATTCTTCTTAATTTGGTTTGTCCTAAATGGCCTTTCTAAAGCAGATTATTTTGCTTGATAGCACTTTAATTTGTTCTTTATTCACAATTAACTGTGATGTTAGTACAGAGGGTACAATAATAGTGGCAATTCTGAAAGGTACTCTTCAGACAGTGTGTAGTTTACAGACACTTCAAACATTGGTTTTCCTCAGCTAAGTGGAACATTTATGGTTTGAAAGGTACCTATTTTTCCCCTATTGGTGCTTTTTTCTTCCCTTACAGGCAAAGAAACTTTTCAGAAAAAGTGGCACATGCAGCTGATGATGTGAGTATTTGATGGTGGAATTCAAAAGCACATTGATAGATACTGGAAGAAGAAACAATAGGGGCATGAGAATCATGAGTTTAAAAAAAAAAAAGCCAACAAGATCAGGTGTTGCTCAGATTTGACTACCCATGGGTGCAGTAGCAGGTGGTTTGTGCTATTTTCATCCTGACTCTTTGTAGTGGTAATAGCTTGGAGCTTCTGCTGGTGCAGCCATCCTTTAACTGGAGGTTGAATGTTTGCAACAGTCAGACTGCTGCTGACTTCCTGCAGTCAGTCTCTTTGAGCCACTTGCATGTGCTGTAGCTATTTCTAAAATTATGTCAGGCTTTTTTCCAGTTTTACTATTGCAACACAGCCAATGCATTAGGACAGAAATATGATACCTCATGAACCACAGCAGCCCATGTGGTGCTGCAGTCAAGCATGTTAAAGTATCCTGGCTTAGATCCATTGGAGGAGGAATGGTCATTGAGGCTGCAAATCCAAATGACATTCCAGCATTAATTGAGGCCATTACCAAGATATAAAATTTTAAAAGGCACAGCAGTGTGAGCTAAGGTCAAAGTATTAACTTGGGTTTTAATTTTCCTAGCTGCCATAGTTCTTAGCTGGCTGCTCACTGTTACTTACATGGTGATAAGCCAAATTCTCTTTTATAGTGTAGTGCTTAAAATATTGCTGAAGTGACCGGCAGTATGTTATGCATCTAAACCTCCCAGATCACAGTTTCATTAGGCAGATATCACTTGCATAATGTGGATAATTACATATATCCATATCTTTATCTATATATATATGTGCAATTAGGTAACTAACAGAGCATATGAAGAGATGAAGAAAGAGTAAATGTGTCAGGAGATAAAAAACAGGGACCTGTAATGTAGACATCATATTCTGGATATCCTGACACATTTATTGTACTATAAAATACTGTAACCATTTCTGACCTGTTAAATTTTATTGCATAAGGATGAAATGAGGCTATATTTAGGTTTTGGATTATTTCATCTAGATATCTGATGTAATAAAGTATCTATATGTTTGCAGGCAAGGCTTGTCTGCTTGTTTATGCCAATTTATGAATTTTACTTTGTATGAAAGAGTGACCTTCAATGTGCTAATCTTATGAAATATTTCAGGGCTATAAATATAAGCACAGGCTTGATTGAGAAGTGAAATTTGCTGAATACTAACTTCCTGGTTTCGGAAAACACAACATAGACTTGGAAGGTTTTATTGGTTTGCCTTGATATTTATTTAGTTAAAATACTTCCCAGTTTTGATCAAACACCTGAAGTCTTTATGTTAGTTTCTTAATATGAATTTATCTTTCTTTAAGAAAAAAAAATTGCTGCGAGAAGCCTTCTTACAAAAACCAGTCAATTTAGACTAATCTTAACAAAAGTAAAGAAAAACAATGTCTATTGCCTGTTTACTTTGCTCTTAACAACTGAAGCTGTTATGCTTGTGGCTAGGATAAATGTGCAATTTTCAGATTAAAATATGGGGCTTGACTTGTTATTGAGTTTTTAGTTGCAACACAATCAAAGATTATATTTCTGGAAACAAGTTAACCATTTCCCAGACAATGATTTAAAGGAAATTTTAGATCAAGATGAAGGAAAACTGTCTGTGGTCAAGGTGCTGAGTTTATTAGTTTTACTTTTTAGATCACGACTGTCTCTCCAGATTTTTTTCCTGAAACTACTTTTTGTGTAACATAACCAGGCAGTTATTTGCCATGATTGTGTTAGAAAGCACAGCCACATTTGATAACCAGATCCATGGAGACTACATGACTTCCATTTACTCTCTCAATGTTTTTTCTTTTTTTTGTTTAGAGAGTCATATCATTCTTAAGACATGTGGTCTTTTTTCTAACATCTTGCTCATCTTATCTAGAAAATCATTATTCTGATTTTATGTCTAAAAAAGGGTTAAGATTTTACTAGGTGTACGGAAGAGTATTTCATTTCAGATTTTGAGTTACTTGGAGATTTTTGAAGTTTTCTTTTTGCTGTCCTGTGTATGCTCAGCTCCTCAGTGTAACATTAACAACTGTCTGAGCCTTTCTTCTGAAGCTTGTTGTGCAATAACCGTGGAGAGTGAGTACACACCACACATCAGGCTGAGCCACTCCACCCAGATTAGGACACTGAGCAGTGCTGGTATTGTCACTACCTGAGAAAATGAGCAGGTGAGGAGGTACTGAATGCACAGACTCTTCCTGGTGATGACAGCCCAGGGGGGAATGAGTGCAATATGAAATACAGGAAATTCAGCCCAAACATGAGAAGAAGCTGTGAGGGTAGTCAAACACTGGCACAAGTTGCCCAGAGAGGGTTTGGATCTCCATCTTTAGAGGTATTCAAAACCTGACTGGACGTGGTCATTACAAATGCTTATGTGACACTTCTGCCTATTAACAGTCAATTTTTTTGTTTCTATGTTAGGCAAATAGAGGTTTTTTCTATCCCATTTCTCACCTTAGAGAAAGCTGGTCTGCAAGTAAATTTGATATCTGGATCAGAAATGTGTTCCATCATTCTATATCCTTTTCAGTTTTTTTTCCTTTTCCCTTCCCCCAGAGCCTGTTGGTTAGTGATCCTATCAGAATTTTTTGTCAGGCCATTTTGTAGCAGTGTTGTACTGACATCTGTACTCAGCTAAATTTGCCAATAGTGGGGTGGGTAGCATAGCTCATTCTGTAGAGTAAGTGTTTTATCATCATTGCTTTGATAATGACACAGTTCTTTTCTCCAGAGGTAGAAATACTCGTAAATTCAAAGGAAGAAATTTTATGTTTATTAGCCTTTTGCATGCTGGACATACTGTTAGGTGTTTATTATTTGCTCAGCTCTTAATAACTTCAGTCTGTGGCAATACTTATTTGAGGGCCACTAGTTCAGCACTCCAAGCTACTTGTCTGAAGCACATTAGGAATTTCAGCACTCCCATCAAATGCAGTAATGTAACCACAGGTTAGTAAGCTAGAAAATCTCCTTGAATTGATGAAATATTTTGTGTGCTGGAGAGCTTCCACCCAAATTGTTGTGAGCCCCCACATCTTTTTTCTTTGCTTTTCTCGGCAATTAAGCAACATTTGCCATGAGGAGCAGAAGAGCACAGAATTTGCTACATAATCCACATCAGACTGCTGTGATTGTACTCTGGTAATAGTTTAAAGAGCTGCTTACATATTTGTCAGACTTACAGAGCTACTGTATAACTCATCTGGAAAGTGGATTCCACTCAAAACTCCTGGAATTCTATGGATTGTGGTAGTGCAGCTCCTTCTCTTAGTTGAGGACTGGCATGTTATTTAATGAAATGTGCATCTTCTGCTTAGTTTTAGTAGTCAAACAGTATGAAATCAATGTGAAAAGGCACTTTTCAGGGCACTTTTCAGTGAAAAATTTCCCAACAATAAAAAAATTAACTCTTGTTTGCAATTTTTTTGTGCCAGTGGTGGCAGTTAGGGAGCTCACATTTACTTGCCTGTGACTTTCTAGGCAAAAAAAAAGTTCAGGTAAGGGTTTAGATCTTTCTCTTGAACTTAAGTGCATGTTTTGTGTTGGTTGTTATTTAATAACCTGAATGGGTTTTGAGGGCCTTTATTATGGTTTTGCAAGTTCACTGCATTCTACAGGCTCTACAGCCTCATGTATTGGTGACTGCTGGAGAAGGGCCTTGGACTTCCTGATCCTTAAAGCTGTCACCTGATACATTAGAATTGATGCATATTTGGTTTTCTGTGTGTGCCTCTGATATTTATTATCGATAATTTGCTTTTTTCTCTTAGGAAACTGTCCTTGTCAAGTGTAGCCGTCCTGGTCATGCCTCAGTAAACAAGACTTTCCAGTTTGAGAGGTGGGTAGTCCTGTGCAGCAATCTGGAAATCTGAATTGCTGGAAGATTTGTATAGTGAAGACTAATTTTTTTAGTGGGCATTAGCTAGAGGGTAATGCTCTCTTTGGCTGGGTTTTTCAAGCAGGGGAGGCGGAGGGGAAAATTCTTGGGTTTTTTTAATGTGATAATTATATTCTTCCCAGGACAGAATAATCCATTTCAGACAATAGGTATCAGTCTTCCCTCTCAGTAAAGACTACTGATAGGGCTAAGTTTAAACCTGTGTAGAGACTTATTTGACCCTTTTCACAATCCGAGTAGCTGTCATGATCCTCGCAACATGTTGCAAGGTAGCAGAACGTTTTAAAGGTAAGGGAGTGTTGTTTGCCTTTGAATATTTAAAGGGAGCTTGTAAGAAAATGGGGCCAAACTTTTTAGTAGGGCCTGTTGCAATAGGAACAAAGGTAATGGTTTTAAACTAAAAGAGGGTCAATTGAGACTAGATGTAAGGAAGAATATTTTCCCAATGAATGTGGTGAAATACCAGAATAAGTTTCCCAGTGAGGGACTAGATACCAGCTTCCTGGAAACATCTGAGTTCAGGTGGGATGGGACTCTAAGTAACCTGATCTAGTTGATGTCCCTGCTCATTGCAGGGGGATTAGACTATGTGACCTTTAAAGGTTCCTTAAAACCCAGGCAATTCAATGATTCTATGAATTGAGGTGGATTGCATGATTTCAGCATTAGACATAGAGCATGACTGTGGCAGAGTCTGGACTGAGCTCTAGTACGAGTTGATGTTCAACAGCCTGACCACAGGCAGCAAGGCAGAGCAGTGTCATGGGAATCAGTGCTCCCCCAGGGAAAGGCTACAGTGTGACTGCTTTCCATATTAGATGCTCAAAAATCCACAGAGATGAATCGGATTTTGAAAGCACCATTTGTGATAAGGGCTTTAATGGGACACCAGAGTCACTGACAGCTTCTGTCAGTGAGACAGAAAACTTCTGGGAGTCAGGCTGAAAAGTGTCTTCTGTTCTTTGGAAATGGTGTTGACTTGGACCTCTGAAAAAAGGAATCTTCATTCCTTTTAAATAATACAGTGAGAATTCTGTAGACAAAGCAATACAAAATTTACCCCCGATGCCTCTTTCTAATGCAAACTTTGCATCTGTATATTGCAATGACTCAGGAGACTGTCTGCTCTGGACCATGCCCCAAAACCCTCTGGAAACAGAATACAGGAGGACAATTTCATGCTTCCTTGCTTAAAGGCAAAACTTGATTTAAAGTTAGATGCACCCAACATTAATTATCTGTCCTGGTTTAAACTTAATGTCTGAGCCTGTTCAGCTGAAATTCCTGTAGGGTTGCTAAACATTGTTAGTCATTGACCCTTTCCTCAAGGAGTCCTTCTAAAGTGCTGTGGTTTTCTACTCACAGGAGAATGGGGATTGCTGTCATGTAGGCTGTCAATCACTTGAAAAATCCTGAGATAATGCAGATATTGGGGAAGCTTTACTGATCCCATAGGTTATAGGACTCCTTTGATTTGAGACATACGAGATGTCTTAGGGTACGTGGCCCCCTCACATGTCTTTTAAGCTACTCAAAGTAATTCCTTTCACTCTTCAGCTGTATCTAACCCAGCCATACCTGTTGAAGTAATTACAGAATAATGGTGGAATTCAACTCTGTAGAGAGCACAGTTAATGGTATTGACACAGAACTCCAGAGGTGCTGTGATTCTGAAAATGTGGTGTAGATCCTGGTAATCATGAAAAGGGTTAAAAAAATGTAAATCCCCCAAAGAATGCAGTTCTCCAGGAATGTTTTTTTTAGTGTCCCAGTACAGCTATTTTTTTATAAACAGAAAAGCATATGGTTCTTATGAACTCTAAAATGTTTATTTTTTTAGCAACGTTTTATGGAACTAATAAATGTCAAAATATTTGATTTCAGCTCAGGAAGAAAATTCCAGCTTTCAGCATGTTATGCTTTTATAATTTTATTGGCAAATCAGTTAGCAAAATAAAAAGGAAGCTCAGAATTTTCAATGTGAAATTCACATTAATCAGTACACAGGGACAAATCTATCATTTTGGTAAACATACATGGGGTTTTAGAAAGAGATTCTTTGGATTTGCAGCATCTTTAATAGTTTCGGATATCTAATGAAGTGGGTGTCCCTGGTTCAGCCAAGGCTGTGGTTACAGTGTAGCATAAACTAGTTCAAGACTACTTTAAACCACTTTATTTCAGTATGGATAGCATTTGAACCACAGCAGCTAAGTAGTGGCAGTAAAAGCCCTTTAGGAAGCTGAGTAAATATTTGAGTAGTTACTGTAACATGGAAGCCAGCGCCGTTCCTGGGATCGGCTACCGGGGCCTGACCCTGACCTGGCTGCTCTGACCCCAGCTGTGGCTGTACCCGGAATAAATGGCCTCAGGCTGCACCAGGGCTTTGGTGTGTCCAACCTGTGTCCGGGTTGGATGTCAGGAAGATTTTCTTCACAGAAAGGGTGCTGAAGCACTGGAAGGGGCTGCCCAGGGAGGTGGTGGAGTCAGCATCCCTGGAAGTGTTCAAGAAATGACTGGATGTGACACCTGCTGCTGTGGGTTAGTTGACAAGGTGGCGTTCAGTCAAAGGTTGGACTTGATGGCCTTGGAGGTCTTTTCCAAGCTAATTTATTCTGTGATTCTACTTTGCTGTGCAAATGAACTGCTAAGACTGATTGATTCTAGCCTGGGTTGTGGCCAGTAGCAATGTGTTTGCTTTCTTAGGCAACAAAAGTAATCAACTGTGAATGTTTTAATCTTTAAAATGCCTTCCTAAGTATTTTTTTCTTTTTTCTTTTTTAAAATTTATGTAGTAGCTCTGAGATGTTTTGATATGTGAAGAAAAAATATTTCAACACATACTGAGTTAGAGACCTAGTTGGTTAAGATGGAGGACTGGGTGCTAATGAATATTTCATCAATTGTAGATGATAGATGGAGCAGAGAAAAGTGTTTGGAAGTGCTTTTGCTTTTTTATATTGACCTTGCAGATTTGATGTGCAAAGTCTACTGAAGCATATGCTCATGTGCATGCAAAGCAGGGACAGAGTATTCAGTGCCTGTGTCCTCCCGGTCTGAACTGTGCCACATCCCTGCATATTTGTTGGTTTCTCAGTGCACTATGATGACACATCAGTGGAATGGCAATACAAGCAGTATTTGTCTATCAAGCCAGACAAGTGCTCCGTTTCTGATTAAAGAGAGTACATTTTCATGCAGCTTACAATTAGTCTGTGGAACACGTTGCCACAGGATGTTGCTCCGGGCCAAGAATTCAGCAAGATGCAAAAAGAAACTGAATACTAATTCTGATAATATTTTTTTTGAAACAGAGATTCAACTCATTTTTCAGTTTTGAGTCCAGTATACAGCTTTTAAGGATTAGGATGAGGCACAGAGAGGAATTGTTGTGTCTCTGGCTACCATATTGTTTCTTGCTCCTTCCTCTGACTGTTGTCAGGAAAAATGCTGATTTCAGTGCATTGGCTCCAATTCTGTATCTGTTTATCAGTGATCCCTCTGTACAATCTTATTTATGGAGAGCACGAATACAAAAAACTCTATTTGTGCATTCTGTAGACTGTAGCAGACAGATCATGGTCAGATATACAAAGAGGCTTGAGTAAATGCTGAAGAGCTTTGTCTTCGTTCAGTTAACCCTGTAGTATCCTGTGCAGTCTGTGGGATGCTGTTAAGTGAAGTGTACTGGTGTACTGTATTCACAGAGAAGTGACTATGCTTTGTAATGGTTGCTGCTACCAAAATTCCTGTTTCTAATTAGCCCTTTTGCTGTGAGCTATAAAGAACACATATCACCTATTGGAAAACAGAGCTAGACCAAAAAAAAAAATCACCACAGAAAGATACCAGAAAAGGAAACCTTTTCAAAAGATAAACATTCATACCTCAAGTATTTAACTGTGGGTAATGACATTCATGTTTTAGATTCTCTTCATCTTGTGTAAACAATGGGTGCTGCAGGCTGTAATCTTGGGGAGGATACATTTTTGGTGTGCTACAGAAGAAATGAATAAGTTAGCATATCCATGTTTTACGATCAGAATTTCCTCTCCCTGATGATTTCCTGTTTTCAGGTCTTGATTTTATGTTGTACAAACCTGAAAGGGTTGGAGGAAAGATTGCTTTGAAGATAACTCTTGGGGTTTTTTTTCTCCTTGCATTCAAAAAACACATGGAGTTGTTTCAGACATTGTTTTGGCCCAAGTATTGAACTGTCATTGCTCTTTTCTAGCAGGTGGAATAACTCATGCAATTTAACTGTCTTCCATTCTGCACTCCATATCATTATGTAAAAGAAAGTCTTCCCTTGAGTGAGAAGTGTTGATTTCAGAGTAGGTAGTTCATCAGGGATGGGGATGGAAATACCTTAGGCTGATAGTGCATCCTTAAACATGACCTTCAGGATCATTCTGATTTTTGCTGTACCACTGAGTCTTCTAGACAAGTCCTCAGCAAGCCTCCGTGCCTCTTTTTTTTCCCCCCAAACTTTACTCACATCTAAAGGGCAGTATGACCTGACTGAACACTGTCTTCCATAGTGTGATACAAAGGAAGGCCAGGCAGCAGGGCTATTTCACATTCTGGTAGGTGGGAAAAAGTAACAGGGATCCAGCACACCCTAAAGAAGGACTCTGTGTGCCAGAGAGGCAGGCAGGAGGTTTAGGATGAAGTCAGAAATCCACAAGTGTACACCTATGGGTCATTCGCTCCAAAACACACAACGCCTGCTCCCAAAATGTGAGTGAGAACTTTGGAGTTCTAATTTTCAGTTCTCTGACACAGAAATGTCAGCAGGTCCCAAGTTTTATGTCACTGGCGTACAGTTTCTATAGTCTGTGTTCTTGTGACAACATTTATATTTTTTCTTTGGTTAATTGTTGCACTTTGTTCCTCAGAGTTTACAATGATTTGGAGTCTCAAGATGCAGTATTTGCAGATGTGGCCCCTTTGCTAACATCTCTCCTGGATGGGTAAGTTAAAAGGCTGCAGTAAGAAAGCTAAAGTGCTATAATATACTGAAATCCATCAATAAAAAAACCCAACTTAATTATGGTGATCTAGTCAAGTTTTGTGGCTTTGCAGTTCCATTTTGCTGTTTTCTTTTCACTCAGCCCCAAGTGAATGTTGTTTCCAAGTATAAATAGTGAAAATTTGCAAAATTTAGCAGAGGAGACAAATCTGAAAAAATAAAAAAAACCAGTTTTTCCATCTGATCTTCTTCTGTCAAATTGATGCTTCTAATGGAGGATGTTATATTTTTTCTTTGTGTTCTTGTGTTTCTTGTGTTTCTTTGGGTTCTTCAACTCTTTCAGTGCAGACATTGTATGATGCATCTTTTCCAACAGTGTGTTCTCTGTGAGCACTGTGTTCATTGCAAAAGGCTGTCATGGTTTTGTGTCCAGCACAGGCCATAGGAGGTGATGCGATCAATTCCTGGTTGAACCAGAACTGAGCATTCTCAGTCATTCTACTGCTCCTTCAGGCACTGGGGTAAAACAGAATTCTGGTGTGAATACAAAACTGATCAGTAACAAGCACTAAGAAATACATGAAATTACTTCTAGCTACTGAAGCTCATAAAGTGTGATTTTTCATAAGTCCTAAGCCAACTTAAGCTACTCTTGCAAAGAAGCTTTGAAGTGCATATTGTTATAATCCTTGAGGCTTGAACTGAGATTTATACATAACTTCCTTTCTGCTCCTTTTTCATCCCTGTTCCAATACCACTTAATTATATGGTAGGGCTGTCATGGACCTTTCCCTCCCTGTAGAGGAAAAGACAGTCCCTCTCCATCCACAGTGGCATGGTTGAACAGTGGCAATCCTTGTTCCCAGCAGCCTGTGCACTGAAGTTTCCAAGGCTCCTTTTCTTAAAAACGTCCCAGAAGAGGTATCTAAAGATTCTGTGAATATTTCATATACCAATGCCACAGAGGGGTCCCCAAGGGCTCCCTGGCTGAGGGAAGTCATAGATTGCATTATTCTTGTTTACCAGTGATGAGTAATAGTTTCTTTAGCTGAGCAACCTAGGGACCCCTAGGTTGCAGGATTTTAAAGAAGTCTTAAAACTACTGCTTTCTCTCCCTACTTTTCCTTTTGCAATGATCATAATTTTGCCTTGGTTCAATACATCCATAAGTGTCTTCAGACCTGTCTGATCTGTAACTTGATCTGCTGTGCTTCCCACTCCTAATTTTTACATGGGGAGAATCCTGTCCTAACAGCTAAGATTTTTGTATTCAGTTAGGAAATGTTCTGTTATTGAAAACAAAAGACCTGTCTTGTTCTTCCAGAAGTGCTGTTTAAACAGCAGCAGATTCTCAGGAAAGGCAAGTCCGTGCATATGAGAACAGCAGCCTTCCCACTGTAAATGGGAAACAGACATACTTATTCTGAACCTTGAACCTCCTTGCTGCTCCTGGTTGTTTTAGTCTGGGTTCCAAAGTGGTCTGTAACAACTTTTAGCTTGAGGAGAAGGGAGTGTTCTCTCCTTTTCCTTATTTTTTTTTTTATGTTTTTCTTTCTTAATTTATTGTTTCATTTTTCAGTTTAAATATGCAGGAAGAAAAGATTGTTCCATATGTAAAACAGACAAAGTATAGCAGGCTTCAGAGTTTACTGTGAGCCATACAGGGCCAACAAGGGAGTAAGATAACTTTTCTTTACAGCATTGAAGAATCCAACTTGTTTATTTTAAAGAATAAATTTCTCCTCCTTTCATTTCCCTTAACAGTATTCTCTCCTAGGGGTAACTTTGCCAGAGTGAACATCCACACTTTTTTCTGGAGAGAAGTGCTACAAAACTTTTGGTATTTTAGCTTGACAATGAGACTTTTCTAAACGAAAATATAATTGTTACATATAATAATAAACAAAGTGAAGAAGGAAAAATATCACGGCATGTTGTTGAATTGTAGTCAAAAATCTTCTTACTTCTCTATTTGAAATCTTCATGCTGGAGCTAGAACACCAATGAAGTAAACTATAATAAATAACTATTATTATATAGGTAAATATAAAGTAATCTGCTGCTTGTTTTCTTGTTGAATCCCCCAACAATTCATTATCTCCTGTACCTACTTACATATGATGCTACTTTGGCCAGTTTTAGCTCATTTGGGTTGACTGAAACACTGTTTTGGCTTTGGCAGAGAAGTCACCACTGATTGATACCCAATTTGCATCTCTGTCTTCAATGTTACAATCCTCTGCCCACTTAACTTCTAATTATATCATCTGTATCTTGTCAGAACTATTTTGTCCATGATTCTTACTGTCTTATAACAAGCAGCAGTTAAGGAAAATTTGAATAGCTGGACTACAGGAAAGTCCTTTGGGAGAGACTTCTAAGAAGACATATTCTGTTTTTCTAAGGAAAACAACCACTTGCAAACATCTGTCTCCCTTTTTGGTTCCAAAGATCTGTTTGATTTTGAAGTAGGGCTAGAAGTATCACTAAGGTACAGGCTGGCCAGGCAGTGTGCAATTACTCATTGTTAGTCTAGCTAAAAACTACCAAAATTAGCGTGAGCTTTTCTACTGAGTTATGTCAGCAGTGAATACTTCAATAAATCCCTCATTTTAGGTTTACAGCCCTAATTTCTGTCACATTTAATTTTACTGTAGTGCTCTTTGTTTTCAATTACAGTTATCTCATTTACTTCATCAAATCTATGGCTAGACTCCTATTTTATAGTCTGCAGTGCATGCTAAAATCTGGAGGCACCTTACTATAGATGAATTGACTGCAACTTTGACTTCACGTTCCCAGAAACGGTACCCAGGTATTTTCTGTGTGGCTTATCAGCCCACATTTCTTTCCAACAAGGAAAGCTTTCAAAATAATCCTCCTGAAATAATTGCTTCTAGGCATGTTTAATATGCAAAAAATCACTGAAGTAGCCATGTAAGTATTTCATGACTTGGAACCATACATTTAAAACAATTAGATGAGGGGTGTTCATTGAAATATGCTGGCATGGGCTTGAAACTACATTTTTGATGTGAGGAAAAGCATCAGATAATCAAAAGCAGCTTTTTCAGGTCTGCCCACAGAGGAGGTAGCTTAGGCAGTGAAATTTTATTCCCTGGCAGAAGAGGAGCAAGCCCATTCTTGCAGCTCTCTAGTAGAGCAGAAGTTTCTGCAAACTGTGAAGCACTCCTCGTGCATGAAGGTTCTGCTAATGTCGTGTCTCCGAACAAACAAGATAGTCCAGGGAGGGGGCAGTCCTGTCAGCACAACTGCAGGTCTTCCAAGGGTTTTGCTGGCACTGTGGTCAACATCGAGGTGCTGGCAGGGGCAGCAGAGCAGGCACAGCCCAGAAGGGGCCAAACTTCAGCTGTCCAACGCAGTGTTGGTGCTCCATACAAAGCAGCACTGTGGCTGGATGTGTCTGCATCCACCCACTTACTGTGCTTAAGATGTTGGCTTTGATCTGATTGTGTTAGTAACAAACTTTCTAGATAGGATTCATACATCTCAGTTCAGATCCCTGTGGTACAGACTCCACACCAGTGCTCACAGCTGTGAACAATTATTTTTCTATTATTATTTTCAATGCAGCGAAAGAGGCATTTTCAGAGTTCTGTCCATTAGACATATTTACTTGTCTTCTTCAGAAGAGGGTGTTTCACAGGTGCCTGTTCCTCTGCACTGACACTGTACATTTTCATTTTCTGCTTGTCCTTGTCAGAGCAGTTCCTGCCACCTTTGTTCCAGAGTAATCGTTGTGTGCATGCTCGTTCTGAACGGGTGCTGTTGGTTTAAAATTTGTGCCTCCTGTTCTTCTCTGACTGCAGGCTATGACTGTTGAGCCTGCCTGAAAAAGGCTATGAGAGATGAAGAGTTCCCAGCTGTTAAGATACAAGTGCAGTGGTTTGCAGCACAGCACTGTAACACAAATCAAGCCCATCAATGGTTTACTTTAAAATGCTGTACTGTAAACTGCAGTGTTTCAGGAGCTGATTAACAAGCAGCTTGGTAGTGCACAAGCTGGAAGTTGGGCAGGCAAGGAGGTCTAACAGCATCAGTCATTCCAAGCTAAGGGTCCCTTAAACTTCTTCTTAAAAGCATCTCCTCAACTCTGCTTAAAAAATAAAATCTGTTTAAGTGATGTTATGAACAGTAATTACTGTCAGACTTTGAGACCTGCAGAAAGAAATCAGGGGCAGTGTATTTACTCTTTTGTTTAAGTTTGTGTTCCCAAATTGTTTGGAGTTTGACTTGCCACCTAACGGGCACTTTTGGTAATGGTAAAATAAATTACAGCACTTCCCATTTTTCAGGTACAATGTGTGTATCATGGCGTATGGGCAAACTGGAAGTGGGAAGACATACACGATGTTGGGACCACAGTTAGAGGGGAATTTAGCATTCTCCATAGAAGAGGAATCAGAACTTGGAATTATTCCCCGAGCTACCCAAGAAGTGTTCAGGTAAAAACGAAGTAAAGGTTTGCTGTCAGTGGCAGTCACTTTAAACTGTATAGAAAGGGTGAAATAATGTTTGTAATGTATTTATCATTATAGATTTCAGCTTCACAACGGTTAATGTTTATAGCTTCTCTGCCCACCATTTGATATTTGAGGCTTTATTTAGATTTCTAGTCTCTCTCCTGCTTAATCTGATTTTCTAAGACAATAAGATTATGCAGTTTTGCTGTGTTATCTGTCCATCTGGCTTTCAGATTCCTAATTAAACTTTTGAAAATATTTTAACCATAGCTGTGGGAGTCCAAAAGATGATTAAGTTCCTAAAAGTTTTGTGAGAATTGACAATTGGAATACATGAGCAGGATTTAGATTAGAACCCAGTCCCAAGGAAGGATAGTAGAATTTTTAAGTACAATCTGTTCTTGTTTTAAGAGTTCTTAGATTTTTTTCGCTGAACCTAATACAGAATTGAACAGATATGCTGCTATGTTATAGTAGAAGAGCGATTAGTAGTTTTTCCAGCTAAGCCTGTTTCTTTTGGAGAAGGGTATAAGATAAATCAAAGAACCAATTTTTCATGAGAATAACTTTCTAACTATAAATACTCTTCTGAATAGAGAAGCCCTTAATTTATGGAATTTTCTGAGGCTGTGAAGAGATAAGTTCTTACAGATATATTTTGCCATCTCTGTCTGTTCATTGCTTGCACTCTGCCAGATTTTATTCTCTGAGTTCTGAGTGCAATAACTGCCAGCAGAGAAATGGTATAAAAAAAATCATGAGGTGGGAGGCTAGTGGAAAAAGCAAGCTGGCACAGCTGTTTGGAAAATTAAATTCTATTTACTTCTTCATGTATAAATAAACTGTATATTCTGATTCTTCAAGTTAACATTAGCATATGGATGAGGCAAATCCATGGCTGCAGAGACTTAGTAAACACTTTTATCAGATTGTAATTATATTACAATTTAAAAATAGATCTCTATTTACAGATTGTTCATTTGGGGTTTGACTTCAACATTTTTGGGCTTTTTTCTTCAATTTTTTCCTTTTTTTTTTAATTTGCCAGGCTTATTTCAGAAAAGCCACCAGGAAGTTACTGGGTTGAGGTTTCTGTTGTAGAAGTGTATAATAATGAAATTTTTGATCTTCTGGCCAAAGACAGTTATGGCAGAGTATTTGGTGTCAAACGTGATGTTGTCACAACCAGAGAAGGGAAGAGCGATGTGCCATTGCTGACACACGAGTAAGTACAAGGCTTGTTCCTACCATCCAAACGTGATCTGCTGTTAACCATCAAGAGCTGTCACAAAACTGCATGACAGGCACCAGATTGCTTCTAAACAATGAGTCCTTACCATATGCAAAAGAGCAGTTCTGTTTCTGTTAGCTCAGTCTATTAGATTGCAGTTGGCTGCAAATGTCAAAATACTTCTAGAAATAACTCTACAATTACTTTGAGTTATACTCCTGTGTTAAGTGCTTTTCACTCAGAATGCCTGAAGATTGCTGCATATTTTGTTTTTGCTGGATCTACAGCATCTTGTCAGCTGTAGAAAAGGAGGGGATAATCTAGTCACAAAACACTTTTCATTCAGTCTTACTGAATTATAAAATTTACAGATTATAATAGAAATTTATGTACTAGTTGCAAATTTTTAAGCAGCTGTAGGGTTTTAGCTCTCCCTTTATGGGTTGGAGTTAAAAGAAATGTAATAAGATTTTAAGTGATCTTTTAATACAAATACCTATCTTAATATTGCTTAATGTTCTGTTTTCATAACTGGAGGTGTTAAAGCTGGAATTGTTGTGTTGGCATTTGAACTGGTAGGTCTTGAAAATCAAGGTTCTTCAAACTAAAAGCTAAGCAGCAGCAAAGCTTCTCACTTTTAAGATGTACCTTCCCAGCATTGGTGTATGCCAGGTTTGATCCTTATTTACACAACTTGACAGTGTAGGGAGAGGTAGGGTATTTAAGGCTACGGCTACACTTACTTTTAATGCCTTCTTTTACTTACTAAGCATTACAAAGACTTGTTCTAGTACTCACGGGAATGATTCTTGGCATTATGTAAGAGTGGCATACAAAGCAACTGTACAGTGCTTTCTTGTTATATATAAAAAACTTACCTTGGGTAATTAGATGTTAGAAATCATGTGTTCATAAAATTTCATCCATTAACACAAGGGAATCTGTTTCAGATGCTTCATTTTAAGTAATGGCTAATTAAGTCATTATCACAGAATGTCCGGAATGGGAAGGGACCCCCAAGATCATAGAGTCCAACTCATGGCCCTGCACAGGACAGCCCCAAGAATCACATTCCAGTACCTGGCCACCCTCTGGGTGAAGAACCTTTTCCTAATATCCAGTGTAAACCTCCCCTGATACAACTTGAGGCTGTTCCCTCAGGTCACCAGAGAGAAGAGATTGGTTCCTGCCCCTCTGCTTCCCCTCACAAAGAAGTTGTAACTGCAGTGAGGTCTCCCCTCAGTCTCCTCCAGGCTGAATAAACCAAGTGACCTCAGCTTCTGCTCATGTGGCTTCCCCTCTAGGCCCTTCATCATTTTGTGGCCTTTCTTCAGGGCTTACACTAGCAGTATCAACATTAGCTAGAAAAACAAAAAAATTAGGACAAGAAGTGCAAGTAGCACAGGAGACGTGATGGTACTCAGTGGAATTAAACTGGACATCTCTCTGTGAGCACCCAGCATGAGAACAGATTCCAGGAGGAGGGAGCATGTGCATTATCGAGATGTCTAAAAACATAAAAAAGTGTCCTGCACCTTGAGTAAATAATGTTTGTGAAAAGGAACAAGTAAGAGCATTACTGTTTTCTATGTTTCTGGGGAAATGTGATGTTTTTCTTCACCTCTCTATAATAATTCTTGTCATGCTCTAATCTCTACTTTTCCAAGGGGAATTAGCAGTCAGATATGAAATGCATCCCATGCCAATTAAAATAAAATGCACCCTCAGTGGAAATAATTTTGTCCTGTGGGGACTACTGCAGACCAGTAGTTTGTTTACATTTAATGCTATTCCCAACAAGCCTTGATAAAAATACAAGAATGTAGTAGAGAATTGTGCAAACATACTTTTATTCTACTTAGTGATACACATTTATTGATTTGTTCTTTCTAGCAATTTAATTGCTCATAGAAAAGTGGGAGCCCAGAGAAATTGTCAAGTGGTTTTCTTCACTGTGGGAGCTATAGACCTTCTTTCTTTCTATGAAATAATAAGCACTGGAATATCCTTGGAAGGATTAACATTTTTATCTGGGGTATGCCTGCTCTTTGGTCTTGAGGTTAAATACAATTTCCATAGAAATCCTGCAAGCTTGATTGCACTCTGCATGCTCCATAAGAACATGCAATGTATGGAAAGTGACTGGAGCTTAAAGTGATGAATCCTCTTGCCCATTCTGTCTGTATTATGCTGCCTGGTGGGTTTCTCTCTGTCTCTGTTCTTGTATTTCCCCAACTGTGACTCTGCTTCAACTTTTAGTATCTAGTTAAGGCTCTGCTGTCAAGGGAATGAAAAACTCCTGAAAAGGCTGGGTGCAGAACTTAACCTGTGTGTGCTGAATCTTTCTTGGAGGAGCTAATCTTTTTACTTTGACTAGACAGGAAAGGAGCCACACGACTTAGAAAATGGATATGGGTGCATGTAGTGTAGGCATGATGGGAGTTGAACTTTCCCTGTTGCATCAAAACCTCCAAGTAGTTTTTAATTATGGTATTTCAGTAACTAAGATGCTGGCCTGGCATAATTTTATTCCTGAAAAATGCCTGTTCCACTTCCCAAAGGAGCTTTGGAGAGTTAGTGGGTGACCTATCTCTTTTCATAGGTTTTGGGGGAGAGGTGAGAAGCAGCAGGACTTGTGCCATAGAGACAAAAACAAAAGAAGCTGAAATAAGGTTTCATTTTTCCTTCTAGTTAATAAAACGTCTGCTCTGTTTATTTCTGTAAATTTTAATTTATGGCAAAGGAACCTGGTGCCTTGAACTAAAACTCTTAAAAGCCACTTATCTCAATCAGTTAATACTAAATTCTAATGAAAATATAAATAAAAATATGGACTTGTATCTCAATTACAATGCAAGCAGTGAAAAAAGTGCAATTCATAAACAGGTTATATTAATAATTACACAGAAAGGTTAATAAGAAAAAACAAACCCAAACAAAGTAAGGGAACCATTGAATGAGGCCACCCAGCTGCCCAAAATCTAAAGTAAACAGCTGGTGCTTTGAATAAAAACACATCCTCATTTATGATAATATTTCATCTAGAGTATATTGGCCTGCTGGGTCTCATTGGCTTCTCCATATATCCATTAAAGTACAGTAGTCTCTTTCCTGCTAACATGTTCATCTTACTGAATCACAAAAACCTCAGTCTCTTTCTTCTTTTATAGCTTGGTTGACTTTGGAGAACTTTCAGCATCAAATTTTTAACGTAACCACAACAGGGCTTCTCTTTGTAGAATCTGGTCCTGGAACGTGCAGCACACAGAGCACGATGAACTCGTAGAGATTATACGAAAATATTATTTCTGTCAGTCCTGCTGAGGAGCTACCGTGCCAAGCTCGCCACACTGGGGATGTTGCTTGTCTTCAAAGCCAGCTGCAGCTTCCCAGCAGTAGGTGACCAGCACTGACAGCATGCCCTGAGCCCTGTCTTCCTTGGCACAGGCAGGGAGGGGGCAGCAGCTTGGAGCACTGACCTTTTGCCAGCTCCTAGCAGCAGTTTGCAAAAGCTGACAGCCTGGTGCTGCATCCTAGCCAGGGCTGCTTCCCTGTCAGTCCTTCCAGTCCTGGCTGACTGGCCACGGGAAGATGCAGGGCTTGGGAAGGCAGGATGTGTGCCTCCTTGGATGCGAGGCGACAGTCAGATCCTGTCAGTGTGAGGCTCTGGCTGTAGGAACTGGAGCCACTGGTTCTCTGCTGGCAGCAGGTCAGACAAGCAGGAGACATCCCCAGGGGGAGCCCGGAGGCAGAGGTGTCCCAGTGGAGGCCGGCACGCGTGGCTCAGGACTGACAGGGGCAGTCTGTCGTGGTTGTTCACCTCATGCAGCCCTGGAGACCCGGGGAGCTGCGCTGAGGTGGCTGCTTCTCCGAGTACCTGCAGATACAGTGTGGCCAAGTGCTCTTTGTTCTTCAGATGCCCTTGCTTTGTTTTTCGAGGAAATTGTTTTAGTTGAGTATAGTGTGTTTTCTTTTGTTCTTCTGTCTCTAAACTCTTCAAGTATGGCTCTTAACATAAAATACGTTTTTGCCCAGTGTGACTTTTACTGAAATCAGCCAAATCTAAGTCGTGAAGACCTTGCCTTTTATCACATGCTTGCTTCTGCTGACTGCAGCGTTGTGGAGCCAAACCTGTGGCCTGTCATGAGAGTTATTAATGGTTGTGCTGTTACAGAGCATTCGGTGACCAGGCTATGATACACAGTCATCATTTATAGCCCCACCTAAAAACAATTGTTTAGGTGTTCTACCTTCAGTGATTATTGAAGAAGGCAACACTGAAAGAAAAGGGTAGGCACTCTTATCTCCTTTGTTTTAAACATTGCAGACCTAGGGAAAATCATAGTGGTTTGTTTCTTTGCCTAACCAGTTTATTTCATTTTCTGTGTTTATTTCACTGTGTGTATTAGGTCTTTGCCCTTTGATTGATCGTATTTGCAGTACTTCCTTTAACAGGAAAAGAGAACAGATAGAGATAAATGGTCTATAGAAACTTATGTCTGTCTATTCTGACATTGTGCTCATTGAACAGTAGAACTGAACTTTTTTCCAGGGATTCTGATTTAATTCCAAATAGGAAATATTACTTCCGGAGGCCCAGAGAAATTTTGGGGGGTTTTGCCTAATTCTGCACCTAAGAAAAAGACCTACCTTAGCATAAATTGGATAAATCCACTTCTCTAAGACCAGAGATTCCAGCACTGTCTAAACCTGTGTCTTTTCTTCCAAAGTGTGGAGATGTAGAAATTTCCATTGCTTCAAGAGCTGAGCTACAGTTCATCTCAACCTGCAAGTGGCAGGCCACTTCTGCAGCACTTTCAGGCTGCATCACAGCTTTTGTCTTGAATTTTCATCTTTATCCCACCTGAAAAAGTCTAAATACAGTTGTTTGTGCAGCTCAAAACTGAGAGTAGTATAAGGAGAAGAGCAGGGAAGTGGAAATGCTGAGATTCTCATTCAAGTTGTCAGCTTTCTTGTGTGATTTTTCCTGCAAGTCAATTAAATGTTCTTTCTGTTTCTTTATTTCTTAGGACTGTTGAAAATGCATCTGAATTTTTGCATCTAGTCAACAAAGGCCTACAGCTGAGAGTCACACACCCAACACTGGTGCATGCTCATTCCTCTCGTTCTCATCTGGTAGTGACATTGACCATAACCACAGTTGTCTTTGCAGATAACTTTGGTAAGTAGGATGTTACCAAAATACATCTAGAGCTAGTTGTTTTTAGAAAAACAGTCTGTGGACTGGGAGATTTTCATATTGCCTTTTCTTCCTTTTTCCAATGTTTGATACATTCCCTCAGTTCTTTTCCATTTTTCTAACTTCTACGTATCTCCTTAAGTAACAGACCATTTTCATGTTTGAGTGCTACTTTGTTTCATAAAATCTTAGCACTTTTTTTTACATGTCTTGACTTACGGAGTTCTGGAAGTTTTATTGCATGAGACACCTAATGAATAAATGTTATCAGAAAGTCATAACATAAGGTATAAGATAGTAAAGATCTTGATATGATAGATACTCAAATAAAGTAGTTAAATCACTTGGAATTACTAATTACATGTTACACAAAGTTTGTGGTCAGGCTAACCATAAATTTTAGGGATCATCATAGGCTTTTGGGTGAGAAAGAATTAAATTTTTTTACCCTCTGCCTTGCAAAAATGTCCATCAAATTCAGAATCTTTTGAACTGTTAATAATAGGCCTCTGTATGAAAGGACAAAATACTTGTCTAATTTACTACGGAAACATTGGTATCTCTACTTTTCACTACCACACCAAGATTTACCAGTTTATTGGTTGAGGAACAACTTCCTTTTGGGACTCTGGGGGGAACTGTGTTTTCCTTTGCTCACGTTATAATATTAGGCTCTCTGCTTTCAGTGCTGTGGTCCATCTCCTTCATACTCTGCAACAACAATATGATTTTAGAAAGTGGGAAATATTTAACATTTTTTTACCTTAGATTGCTATCAGAAATTAAACCAACAGTATCATCAAAGCAGAACAAACAGTGCCCTCACTTACCTTGCCAAAAGACACAGTTACTTCACAAACCAGCTCCAGCATTCCGGATGTTAACTCCAACCAGCTCCAGATTCTTGTCAATTAGACTGATGGTACTTTTCTAAACTCAGAGTTTGCACCATTAGCACAGCAGCCATCTTGTCTAGTCCAGAATTCCCTTTGCCACTTCTAATTGCAGCCATCCCACTGTGCCGTGTTGCCTGGCAGCAAAGCTCCACAGAAATGTCTAATTGTTGTTGAATGCAGACTCCAGCTTTTGACTCAGCACACGGATGAAGATGGGCACTGCAAGGGAACAGAGCAGCACTGCAGCTGGGACCTCACTGCAGCAGTGTGTGACAGCACAGCCTGTCTTGTTTAAAAGGAAAGGATCCTGATTTGAAAGCCAGGTGCCATTGTCAAATATCGCAACATCAGATATCTAAGTCACTAAATAAAAAGTTGTGAAGTCTGTGATGAGTTCTGCACCTGAAACCAGGGTTGAGAAGCCAGCACTTTTTCAGGTTTGATTAAGGTAGCATTTTGATCAGATTATCTCTTGTTTGAGGAGAGCTGTTTCATAATTTCATTGTCCAAAACTGAAGAGGAGTGAGAACACTTGGTTTGACACTGAAGCCGTTTATTCTGTGTAAACCAACGCAGCTGCTCTGCCTACACTGTGAGGAGCTGGCTCATGGTTTAGCAGCAGCCTCCTTGGAGAAGTACAGAGCTCTGCAGTGCAAGTCAGTCTGCTCCTTAGTTAAGTTTTGCAGTTGGAAACTTGCTACTGTTCCAACTAGAATTCTTTAAGCACCCAAGGAGGTCTGCTGTCTCCATGACCTGTAGCAGAATATGTGCCTTTTATTCTTTCATGTCTTTCAGAGAGAAAGAAAGAGATAGATGATAACCAAAACACTAAGAAAAAACCAAAACTGCTTTGGGAAATCCATTTTGCATATATTACTGCTAAGCTAACGTGAAAGCAGCTTTCCCAGAGAATCTTTGTCTTCCTTCACAGCAAAGAAAGAAAGTCAGATGCTTCTGCTGAGGAAGAAGAAGGATAGTAGTAGGTAACCAACCTGAACAAGTGGGAATAATACTATTAAGGCTTATAGCTCATCGTGTGGAGATTTTACAGTGGGATATGAGGGCTGAAGGAAGTCTGAGAGGAACAGCAGCAAAGGACAAAATAGAAGAGGCAGGATGGAGACTTTGTTTTTTTGCCAGAGCACCAGCAGGTGATGTTTCAAATACATAGAACCAGTTCTCAGACCCTATTCCTCCCAAACATCCAAAATCTCACTTTGGTTGCAATCAGTCTAAAACTTTTTAAAAAGTCTCTTTAAAGTCCTTACTGGACTCCCATTTCCTGTTTTCCACATGGGTATGTGAACAATGGGGATATTGGATACAACACAATCTACACCAAAACTTGTTACCAACTGGTATGATCAGTTTGATGAGTAAAACCTTAAATAAGATAGAAAAAGTCATTTAGCCCGCCTGTGGCATGGATTCTGACTTGTATATTGCTTCTGTTAGAATAGCCTGAAGCAGCAGATACTGTACATCCCCTATTGATGCCTCATTTTTTTTCCCATCTCAATTTTCAGTGTCAGTGACAAGCTCTTGTTTTTTTCCATTAACCAGGTACTTTATGGGAAGATGAACAAACCAGTCAGAGACTAAATAAAGAGGCTTCCTGCACTTTTCCACAAAAAATGAGAGACAGTAAATCCACCTCTTCTTCCAGAGCCTCTTCTCCAGTGCAGCTTGAGGGAACTGAGAAAGTGAAGCAAGTGAAGACGAGCCTGCAGCTGGTGGATCTGGCGGGGAGCGAGTGTGTCGGTGCGTGAGCGTGGCTGTTGGGGGGCACGGACCCGCGCGGCTCCGGGTTACAGCAGGGCCTTAGTTCCTCGTGGAGGGTACGTGCTACCCTGCTCTCACACAGGGCTGCTCTGAACCCACAGATCCTGCCATAAACTGCATTTGGAGGGCTGACTGCTCTGCTTTTACACTGGTACAGTTTAACTCCAAGTATGACTGTATAAGCTTGAAATAAGCCCAGGATGGTTACCCATATCATAGATATACTGTTTGTTCAGACTGCTTTTATTAGGTCTGTTTTTCTGCTCTGAAAATTAGCATGTCTTTGGTACAGAAATGTTTAAAGGGCATAAATTATTTAAATATTACAAGTATCTGTAATAATTGAAATCACCGTGTGTGGATTTTTCTGCTTTATTATGGAAAAAGTCTTGGAGGAAATTAGTGTTGAAAAGATAATATCATTTTCATTGTTTCTTCAAAGCATTTTCCTCCTGCCTCCTCTATGCACACAATAATTTCAAAAACTTGATTATTTCCTAAAGGACAAGCTTTCTTACCAAGAAAAACCATGCAGCCAAATGTATCATTCCAGAAATAATGTTTTGAAAAGTGAACCAGTATTATGAAAGAGTCTTTTACTTTACTGCCAAGAATTCTTGCCGTTGCTCACTGTTAAACTTTTGTTCTACAGAGAAACCTAATATAATACATTATTTTTTCATTTGCTCTAAATGCTGAAAACATGTAATTGAGCAACAGGGTGTGTGTTTGTTCTCTCAGTTAAACCAGGACAAACATTTCCTTGGTTTGGGGCTCGGCAGGCCAGATGCTCCAGTGAAGCCAGAAGGGCTGTGCTCACATCAGTGTTAGATGTGGCCCAGCAATGCAGCAGACTGACCTCTGCCATCAGCTGTGCTGGTGGACATTGCTGAAAGTGAGGGCAGCGTTAACTCGAAATTGTTTTTAAACGTGGGCAATTCTAAGTGAGCAGCAGTACCTCGGGCTCACACACATCAGCACCCAGCCCGTGTTGGCTCTACAGCCAGCCTGGGCCATTTGCAGCATTTACAAGCCAAGTGGTCCCTTTTTATCAAACTGTGTTTCACTTTGAAAACTCAGCTAAATGCTTTGTCGAAGTTCATCTAGCCAAATGTACATAATCAGCAGTTTAAACACGTACCCCCTCCCTTATTTGCAGTTTTCTGCTTTAGGGAGATAGCTGGGGGTGGCTGTTTACATAATGACCCCAGTAAAGTTAGCCTGAGATTCATCCTATCTTGGGTTGTTATCCACCCTTTGGCAGGGTCTTCCAAACTGTTTTGCTCCGTCTCTCTCTGACAAGAGACTCTACCACTCCAACCTCATCCTCTCCCACAGTCACAGTTCTCCAGCCCTCCCTGTCCTGACTCCTGGGGTTTTGCTGTTACTGTACCTTTTCACATTTCCCTCTTGAACTCCTCATTTGCTCTCCCAGTTTGGAAAATGCTGGCCCTAAGGGGAAAACAAGATCTCTAGCCACTCCCTGTACCTGTCTAGAGGTGGGAGAATAGGCAGTAGAGGAAGTTGTTGGCCCCATCTGATCATCCCATGGCCATCAGCTTTGCCTGACATGGATCATGTGCTCTGGGTAAGCAGAAGTGACTGTGGGTGCATCTGTACCTCATCCACTATCCTGAAGAAAGCTTGAATTTGAATAATGTGATGCTAAGTGCTAATAGCAAATTTCTCTTCCTCAAATGGCAGAGGTAAGCACAGCAGGAATTAATTACTCTTAACTGCAACCTCATCCAGACTGATCAAAGAGTTGAGCTTGCAGCACCTCTTTGAATTGGTGCAATGTGTTGCTTAGACCAAACCTTTACAGTGTTGCTCAGGGGCAGCATAGCTACATACAACTGTGCTGGGTGGGTGGCAGAAGGGTATAATTTTCCTTTATCCATTTCCTTACAGCAAATCATGCCATAAAGCACCACCTTAGGTGAACACAAATACTTCACACCTGTGGCTGTTGTAGAGTTTTGTTTGTGCAGCTTGTGCCATCAGTGCCTCTCCTCTTTTTCCTAAGGGATACATATGGGGCAGCTAACTTATAAAAAATGATGGAACAAAACAGGCTTCTCTTTGGGGCCGTTGTGGACTCATGTTTTCAAAAGCAGTGTTGTTTTTTCTGATCTTAAGGTGTTCCTACTTTCTTGGTTCCTTGTTCTTAATACATATGGAGCCAAAATGCATTGTACATCAGAAGAGACCAACTTTAACATGAGACACTTTGGACCATCTGTAGACAATGAATCTTTTGTAACCTTTCCTCCACATTACAGTTTTGGAGCAGCTTTGCTTAGTGTTACCACTGCATTTTTCTGCACTGTACCAGGTATGTCTGGAGTGACAGGGGCAGCTCTGAGGGAGACCTCCTTCATTAACCGCAGCCTGTGCGCCCTGGCCGACGTTCTGGGAGCCATAGCAGAGCAGCGAGCTCACATCCCCTATCGGAACAGCAAACTCACACATCTGCTTCAGGACTCCCTAGGTGAGGGATTGTTCTCACTCCTGTTTAACAATATCGATCGCTTCTCCTAATTTCCGCCCCCTCCCGTTGCTGTGTAAAACTACAAGCTGATCTTATCCTCCTCGCTTGAATGTGACCTCTATTTCAAAGGCTCTGGTTCTGGAGTGTGTGAATACACAGTGACAGTTCTGAGCTTCTGAATTTGGCTAAACCCCGCTGTTTCGAAAGCTCAGTTGAAGAACAACATCTCAATAGGATCATGTAAAGGGTAAAAATTGCATTTCACTAGTGTTTCATGTCAGGTACAGTTTAAAAGTTAAACTTCAATCTTTATTACTACAGGGTATAATCACATACTTGCATATTCTTTAATATTGTGCCCTATAGCAGCAAGGCAAAGGAGGAAGACAGGACATAGCACTGTGCTACCTCTTTTTGTGTTTGGGTCATTTCCTTTTCTTTAGCTCCTCATCTCCACAGAGGCAGTTTTAAAGCAAATGTTATGCCTGGAGTACTGTCAGGTTCGTGTCCATTTTTCCTTCAGCCAGCAAATATTAGTCCTTGTGCTTTTAATCTCCAGTTCAAGGCCTTGACAGTGAATGAGGTAACAATTCTGAAGAGTTTCTGAAATACTATGAACTTTTGCTTAAGCTTTGATTTTCACTTAGTACTGAAGTCTCTGCTGTGAAAAAGGAAAGCCAAAAGGAAGTGTTGTATGGATACTGAGCCTGATTTTAACCAAGTCTGTTGTATGACTTCGGTGAAGTGTTGGAAGTGGCAGTTTTCTCCTTTGTTTAATCATAGTCTGTAAACTTCAAGTCTGTTTTGTTTTATTGTCACACAAGCCATTTTGCCATTAGCCAAAATTTACAAACATTTGACAAAACTTAAGTGTTCAGACCCATAACATACATGCAGATTAACTGATGAAGCTAAAAGGGGAAAAAATTCGACATTACAAATTGTGAAACACTTGGGGGCAAACATATTGTCAGATATAGACTCCCCATGAAGGAGCTGTCTGTTTCAACTGCCCTCTTCAGGAGCAGTCTTCTGCTTTGTGAAAGCAATGATAACCTGTGCTCACTGTTGTGTAGATCAGTATGGTACCAGTGTATAACTTAATGAAAATAATGAGGAAAATAAGTGTGTTTTGTCTTTTCCCTGCTTTTAGGAGGTGATGCTAAACTGTTGGTGATGCTGTGCATCTCTCCTGGCCAGAAGTACTTAACAGAATCAATGCAGTCTCTGGGATTTGGAACTCGTGCTCGGCAAGTTCAGAGAGGACAAGTCAAGAAAAAAAATTTCCCAGTGCTGAGTAAAGCAAAATAAAACTTTAGACTCCTGTGGATTAAAGTATCATTAATGAGTTCCTCAGATCAAAATATATATTGTTGTCCTTAAGCCATTCTTTTAAACTGCCAGATAAAATAAACAATCCTCAACATGGCATTAGTAAGCAATAAACCTGCTAATGATGCTCTTGCTCCAAAGATAATAGCAAGTATTGACAACAGCTACCAACCACGGTGGAATGGCAGAGAAATAAACTGGGCTTTAAGACGAGGCTTTGGTGATGTTTCCTTAGTTCTACTTGCCCTAAGTCAACAGGGCCCTGATTTAGGGTGGTTCTCTTATGCAAGGCCAAGGGTGCATTCTGTCTTCTCAGTAGAAGTCAGGAGTCTAAATATCATTCCAGTGCTTCCAAAGAGATAGTGAAATCCTCCCAGCTTGGATTAAAATGAGACATGTCATTTTGGACTGCTCTTCTATCTAGCATGGATGGGGTCATTCCTAATGCACTAGCAACAGGTAGGAGTGTAAAGGAACCCATCAGCTGTACTGAATGGAGTTTTGTTCTCTGGTTTTAGGTAGGAAATAATGGCATTAGTGAGATGGAGAAAAATGAGTAAGGCTATATATCTGTTACCCCTCTGGAATGTGACTTAGAAAGCAAATGAGGGATTACACAACTTTTTGAAAACACACTTAGGTTAAATGGTTGGAATGAATCCCAGCTCTGCTGAGTTCATTACACCCACAGCTCTGCCTGTTTGGGGGGGTGTTTTTGCTCCATGAGTGCTGAGAGGCCCTGAACTACAGATCCTAATGGGACCCAACTTGTACAACTGTTGTACTAATAATGGCCTCTTGTTTCACTTGCATTTCTGAAGCAACTTAAACACATCACAACCTTGAAGTGGTGCTTGCAGATTAAAAAAGATAACCACACGAATAAAACACCAAACAGCAGCTTGTGATACCCTGTCACCTGCAAGAGGCTTTCACCCTTTTACACCAGTGGTGAGACAGCTTCATGCAGGGTTTGTGAATGAAGTGACACTGGGAGAAGTTTCAAGGAAGTTTAAGCAGTTTTAGAGGTGAGAAGTAGGCCCAAGATGAGCAGTTGGGTTCAAGCAACATCTGATGTGCTCTGTGCACTAAATTGTTGCTCAGCAGAGACCTCAAGATCCACTCCTAATTTTTTTCCGCCAGCAATTACTCTGCCCCTAGACTGGGAGAGAGGTCATTGTTAGGTCACTGCAAGAAGGCTTAAATTGCAGTGGCCTGCCCCAAAAGCTGGCGTTTATAGTACTCCAAGTCACTTAACCTTCACAAGCATAAATATTTATCCAGAGATTATGTAGCGTACTATTATTGGAATTTCACCTTTGAATATGTAACAGCTGCTGTGTTGCTTGCAGTGCTCTGGTGCTCAGAACACAAGTATCCAACCAGAGAGCTGTAATAACTCTTGCTTTCCTAAATAATGGGTAAAAAAGGCCTTAACTGTACCCGATCCCTCTGCAGTTACAGAGAGCTAGAAAAAAAATCTGGCCATGGGTATTTAGGAAGCTGAGTGGTCAGTAAAGCAATCTCAGGTGAGAAAGTGTCAGAGTGAGGAATGTCAGCCTGGTAAACAAAATGCAGGAGCAGCTTCAAGCTCACCTTAGTCTCTGGACAGCTGGGCTACTAAAGCAGCCTGGATTACAGCTCAAAGCGAGGTTAAGTAACAAGGGCTGATTCCACCAGCAGTTATAAGTAAGTTTCTCAAGTGTTTTAAGGATTTGACATTTTTAAGTGTTACACAGAAATGCCATGAGCTGTGCTTTCTTTCCTTTTTCTGAAAAACTGCCCTTCAAAATTTTGGATTTATTTATAATCTGTGTTGTAGGAGAAAAGCAGCAATACTTATTTGTTGAAGCAGAGAATAAAACCCCTCAAATATGAGCAAATACCAAAAGTTTAAGTTTCTACATTAACATTAACTCTGCCAAACTGAGAGTATGCAGCATTTCTTATTCCTGTTTTCCTTGTCAGCACAGCATATCGCTCACTGTTTGACCTGCACAACAGAGTGTACAGGATATGCAGGGCAACAAGGTTAACATTTTGTTCTAACAACTTTCAGGTTTGGAATTTCCTGGGTTATAGAGATGTGATTGCTCAATCCCTGTGTCAGAAGGGAAGAAGGGTAAAAGTTGTAAGGGTGAAATGGCTTTACTCCCGCATCGAAGCTGAATTGTCTTCTGTCCCAAGAGTCACTCAGGCCTGCCAAAGGAGGATATTCAGATATGAAATTGGTGTCTTGGGGAGCAAAGAAAACATCATATGCAAGGGCCTATACTTCTTTGCTGTAATTTTTCAGTGTTTAGATCTCTCATGCTTTGAAATTACATCTATTTTAGAAAAGCAGATGTGACAGATATTCACAGAGCTGACCTCGTAGACTAAAGCTTATCCTGATAAACCAGTCCTCACTGTCTTGGTACTGTAAAGCTAAAATGCACATACCAACACTGGGAGGAAGAAAAAAAAGTAGTATTTGAAAGCATTCTAAAATACTGCGATAGAAAGGCATAAGCACCAGGGAAAAGATGGTTGTTCTTAAGAGTGCCCGTGTAGTCTATATGCTAAAACAGCATGGCAACAACAAGCAACACAAGCAAATGAGAGTAAAAACAACATAAATCAGGAGAAGATCCTTGCACTGAAGTCCACGAGTGTATAATGCAGCATTCAGCTGGTGTGTTGGTGCACTGAAGCCAGAGCACTCTCAACCCTGCTTCAGACAGGTCGCTGGGTCACTGTCTCAGAGTGCTGCTCATTAAAGAGGGGTGCTCTCTCCTGTCCATGATCCACATGCCTTGGTGGCAGTCAACACATTAACCTTCCACTGCTGGGCTCTCATTCCCCTCCCCTGGGCCCCAGCCTTCTCCTGTGACAGTTCAGTCAGTGCTCACCTATGGCACAGCTCCCACGGTCCCTGGCTCGCCCGAGGAAACAGGCACACATATATCCACATAATGCTGCAAGGCACCACAAACCCCAGCTGGACATGGAACTGGCCCTCAGGAGCTCCTCTTTAATTTATGCTGCTGCCTTCTTCACCCTGCAGAGGAGCCAAGCAAATAATTCAGCAACAGTAGCCAGAAACCTCAACTCTTCTTCAAAGAGCCTGCCCACTGTAGAAACCACAGTGCACACAAGAGAATTTGCTCTTGTGAATACTTTTAGTACTCAGCATCCTGGTTTAGTGTCCAGGTGGCCAAGGAGCCATTGGTGTGAAGCCTGACCAGCACAGCATCTGCCTGGGAGGCCCAGGGTCTCACAGTCATGCAGATGTACCCCAGAGCACCTTACTTAGAAGCAGAAGCAGCTTCCACACTCCTAACTCATAGGCCAAGCACCCTCCCAGAAAGCAGAAACTTTGGATCCAGTTCAAAGACAAATGTTTGAGATGCTGTCTCTCCCAGTACATGTGAATGCTCTGGCTTGAAGGTCATTCAGCAGATCTGGAGATGGGGCAGGGAAAATGGGACTCTGCCAGACCAATCCCCAAGGCCTAACAGCAGCAAGTGCTTGTCTAAGGTAATATACACAGATACATGTGCACACAGACCTACACAAAGTTAGCAGAAATCTAGACTTACCTAGAATCACACAGTGACCTTTAAAGTACAAGTCCAAAATTTGGCCCAAAAGCACAGTTTGGTGCCCACATTTCTCTGTGGATTTATCATTACAGATGGAATTTATCAGCTACAGTTTGTTTGCCTTGCAGCCAAAGGAAAGGGATTAACAAGATACATCCACTTTCAGGAATACCTCTGCCTCCCTAGTCTAGCAAGGGAGTCCAGGCAAAGGGTTTAGAGCCCCAGCTCTCAAGTTTGCCACAGCCAGGGAAACTGATTGCTCAAGGAACTAATCTTGAAGAACATACAACTGCTGTGGAGGCATTTCAGTTGTGTTTTTCCACCCTGAACCCTACCGTGCCTGCCCAGCTCTGCCGTGCTGGTCCAACACGTGTCTTTCAGCCTTTGCAAATCTGTCCCCAGTTCCCTTGCAGCACTCAGCTTTCTGAACAGGGCGAGGCAGCATGAAATGAGGCAGGGCAGACCACATGGCACAGGAGCAGGGCCCCATCAGTTCTTCTGAAGACGTTTTACTTGGCACCTGCAAGAAACATCTTTGTGCAGGGCAGTTTACAGTTTTTTAGCTTCGAGTGCTGAACTCACACAGCAGTTCACAGCACTCTGCACCCCCTCCAGACAAGCCCTTAATCTTCCTCACCACCTAGGAACACTTATCAGCAGAGCCCAAGACAGCAGTGTGATCCATCATTGCTTAAGAGAGCTGCATATCATCACAGGGTTAAAACAAACCAGTAATTAAACCAGCCAGTGTCTTTTGCCCACTCTTAAACAAAACCTTGACCTATGCTGACGTTTGAAAATTATATATTTAATTTCCACATGTGGCTTCATGACTTGGCAGCAGCCACACCACAAAGAGAGCCTGCTTTTAGCCAGGCTAGAAAAACCATAATCAGCATTGGAAGGTTCACAAAAATGTTTAATTTGTTATTAAATTGCTGATTCCATTTTATGAAGCACTTTTCCAAACCCTTGCAAAACACAAGGAACGGGCAGAATGAAGCAGTTATTGGAAAAGGCTTTTGAGTATTGCTATACATAAGCAGCCACAAGCTGATGGGCTTGCAAGAACTTTCCAGCCAGAAGAAGAAGCAGCAGCATCTGGTCATGGAGGAGCAAACAAGCCCAGAGTGCAGGGATGCCAAAAGGTTCTGCAGCCTTTCACAAAACCAACTTGGCATCTGAAAAAGGACATTAACCAGAGCCCCAGCCAGATCAAAATGCCACACATCATATACTGGAGGGCACAGGGGGATCTAATTGAAGGGCATGAGCAAGGGGAAACTGCCTACAAGTATTTTTGCCTTCTTTTACATCCACTTTTATCAAAACAGTTTTTATCTTGCAATGCATCTTTTAATTTTTTTTTTTTTATTTAAAAAAAAATCTAAGAATAAATTTAAGCCTTGAATTCATGCAAGTATCTCATGAGATTAACACATCTTATCCACAGTCTTGCAGGCCTAAAGTTGTTCCTCTGCTCATTTCTCTAAGGAACCTCAGTTAAGTCAAGTTATCACCCCCTTCTTCTCCCAGGTCCCCTGGCTTCATGTTTGCAAGTATCTCCTCCAACATGTATCCCCTCTTACTCTTTTTATGTTACATGAAATTTCTATCCTGGCTGGGATGAGTCAGTGCCCAGCAGTTCACTTAACGGCAGAACCAGGAGTGGTTTTCCTTTTCATTTTCCTCTGGACTTTACTAATTACTTGTGACCCTCTTCTACATAAAACAAGACAAAACAAACCAAAAGCACCACCAACAAAAAAACTCCACCACACTACTATAAAAAGTTTTGGAAGCCATGCCAGAAGCTTTGAAGTTCCAAGAGACAGAAGACGATAGCTCCTCCCTCACTTCAGCTGTCTGGGGTTTTTGTAGCATAAGCCTCCTCCACCTTCTTCTGAGCATGGACACACACACAGAGACTTTGCCCACTACATTTTCTGAGCTGTCATTTTGAATTATACAAGCTCCAGGAAAAACACGCAACTCAATTCAGAAATGGGAGCATTTTGCAGGGCAGCAATACACTTGTGAGCACTCCTTCTCTGGGCTTTAGTCCTGGGCCTCCAGTAACTCCAGCCTTTTGGCCGAGCAGCACCAATGTTCCTGTCAGAACGTGCGTTACACATGCTCTGGTAAGTTTTGTTTGCATTTGAGATCCGGGTGCCTGCAGTCCTTTTCTCCTGACCCATCTCTCACGCCCTCCCCAAGGTAGGTGGCTCGGTGTGGGTGGATGCACGCAGTGATCCATGGGCTGCCTAGAAAGGAGGGAGATGAGAAACCCATGCTGCCCTGGCAGGCTCTGCTGTCATGGCTGAATCCATGGAAAACGGTTAGCAGGTGTTTACCTGCTGATGTTCAGTGTCTCCTAATGCAACCAAGTATAGGCAGCCAGATCTGGCAGGTTATTTCACATCTGACTTGTGGGAAGCACTTCCCAACAGAGACAGGACAAAGTTCACAAGAGGCACTTCAATATTGCAGTAGTGAAACAGGGACACCTCCTGGAGATGGCACAGGGCTCAGCCCAGAGGGACAACAACCCGGGTGTTGGGAAGGTGCCAGGCAAGACAACAGCCACTGCCTGGGCTATCCCCAGTGAAGGCAAGGGGCCATAAAGGGCATTGTACCTGTGGGCAGCCCCACTGATGCTGCCTCATGGAGAGATGTGCCCAGTCCACTGCCCTCCCAGTCTCCATCCAGAAGAAAGGCTGACTTCTGCTTCCTTACCAGAATCTGGTTTACCTGCTAGATTTGGCATAACACTTGCAACATCGAGGGGTAGGATATAACTGTGATGCCTGAACACAAGAAGCTGTATCTGCACATTCAGCAGCATCAGCTCTTTTGTTTGCCCAAGGAGAGAGGACTTCTGATGGACACATTGATGTGGGCACCACCTGGCTGTAAGCAACTCACAACAGCCACTTTCAGGACATGGATGCAAGCAATAGGCTTACAGTTTTCAGCACAAGTACGTCAATGTTAAACCCTTCTTAGGACCTTAGTCCCATAAATCCAGACACATCAAAATGTCACAAGCTTTGCAGTCCCAGCTGCATGCCATGAGCTCAGCTCCTGTGGCATACAGACAAAAGGCAGGAGAGTTGGTGAATAACAAAAATGTTAAAATGTGCAGTTGCATGGGGACAGGGAGCAGAGGACAATAAGCAAGCTACCTGCACAGTCCCAGGAAGGGTCCTGAAGTCCTGGTAAAGAAACGTTCCCTGGTCGAGTTCCATAGCAGGGAGATGCAACACCAGGCAAAGCTGAGCACACAGTACTGTTCCTGATCCTCACATCAGCAGGACTGCACCCAGCCTGGCTGTGGAGCTTGTATGAGCTTAGAAGTAGCTACAGGGATACCTCGGGCCATATTCAGGCCAACAGAGCAGCTGCTCTCTCCACTCGTATTTCTCCATCCACCTCCTCCTACTGGAGGGGAGTACCCATGCTCACTCCTGCTGTGTCTCTCCTGAAGTGAGCCCTGTGCTTCCATGGGATGCTGAGGTGGTCCTGCTGCAGAACATCCCTGCCCCACGCCAGGGAAGGGGCCGTGCCACCGAGGACACCTCTGCCTGTTTGCAGGCAAGTCTGGTGCTGAACAAGGCAGGAGCAACTGCCTTCGGCCAGGACACCTTTTTGGAGAGACCAGCCAAGCACTGAGGATCCCAACACCCCCAAACGCTGTGGGAGCACTGGAGAGGGTTACACACCACAAGGCCCGGCATGGACAGCACACAGGAGTCCTGCAGCCAGCTGTGCTCCGGGCCACACAATGTCACAGTTACAGGGTGGTGTGGGGATGGGAAGCTTGAAGGCAAGGAGACACCTCACCACAGACACAAGAAAACAAAAAAGGCTCAAACAAAGGCCAGAAACTTTTGGACACCATCTACTTCCTAAAAGGAGTGGAAAGGGAAAAAGAGAAAAGGGCAGAGTCCTGAGGGAGCTCTGATAAAGTAATGGCAGGCACGAGACACTGGAGATGCCGTGACACTGACTCATACAAATGCTGACTCAATGAAGTCCTGAAAACAGCCCTGGCGGATCAGATTTCATCGACACTTTGCACCAGGCAGCTGAGGTCCCATCCTCATTGCTGAGATTTTGCCAGATCCTGGCCAGAGTCTCAGTTTAGGCACCTGCTTTTGACAGAGCAGGTCTGAGAGTCCCCTGGAGAAATGCCCTGTTATCTCCCACCCACTCTCACCAAGTGGCACTGCCACCAGGTCAGTACCTGCAGGTGTCCCTCAGCTACATCCTGCTGTCCCCTTCACCCAGCACTCACGCTGCCAGGCATTTGTGGCCCACAGCTGGGCAGGGCTTCTCCCAGTTTGGACTCTGGAATCACAACAAATGTGCCCTGGGAGAGGACACTGTTGGACAATTGACATGTGTGAGACCAAGGTCCTCTGCAGCTCAAGAGATCTGGACTGCAGAGCTGTTCTCCCAAGGGAATCCCAAGCTCCAGGCAACATGAGAGCCACAGATGTGATAAAATAAGGGCAATCAGGGGTAAAAGCAGCCCTGGCCTAATGATGCAGTGAGCACAGAAGACTTTTTGAGGTCCTGCCAAGTTACTGCTGCCCTCACCTATGCCATTGCTGCCTGTAGTCCTTGCAAGTTATTCCTTACACCAGCACATCCCAGGGAAGAGTCAGCAGTTTCACCATTAGGACACACCAGACAGGAGGAAGGTAGAAGCAGCATCTGATATGGCTGTTAGAGTGAACAACCTTTGGAAAAGACTAGGAAGCAAGCAAGACCTACCCCATCACCCCAGCAAGGCTCTCCTTACTTCTCTCCCGGGCAGCTCATCCACAGGACCACAACGCTGGAATCTTCTGGTCACTTCTAGAGCTTCTGCTGAGACCTTCTCTCTTACTTGGCTCTTTGCCTCTGAAGACAGCTGGTTTCCTGTGCCTTGATTGCCTTCCTCTGGAGCACCCTCCTCCTGGACCTGCGACCAGCTGCAGCAAGTTAAACACCTGAGCCACTAGGAACCCTTTGTGGTGCCTGCTGTCAGGCAGAGGGGCGTGGCTTAGGGACACCAGAAACCACTTCATGATCCTCCACACCTGGGGTGTCACCACTTCACCATCTCTGCTGTCACCGTGCCTTGTGGGACTCTCTGTTTCAACCACTCATCCTGAAATGGGAAAAAATTGTACTTGGAGCTTTGTGGGCACCTTCCTGGAGTTAGAGAGGCAGCTCTGAGCTCAGGACAGCCTCGATGAAGCAGGGCCAGAGTGGTGGCAGTAGCAGTCTGGGGCAGCAGCTTTGAGGAGTCTTAAAGTTTGTCAACCTTAAAAAGACTTGTGATACTTAAATATACTTGTCCAAAAGCTCAGGTGATGCTCTGGCAGTGTCCTTGGGAAAAAGAAGCCTGAAAGAACTCCTATCTACCTGTTTATCCTGAAAACAGGATAAAATCTGCATTATGGCTATGGAGCTCTCCCTAATTTTGCCTAAGCTACCCTAGGTTTTTCAGTAGTAGTGATGAAAATTTTGGAGCTCAAATGGGTTTGTGCTGAAGCAGATTGGAAAGCAATGGTTTGTGCCCTCTCTGTTATTTGCAGAGCACATGTTAAGCAAAATCATACCCAGCTGCTCCCACAGCAAACCCTGCTGCTCATCCCACTGCAGGATGTGGCTAGCTGAATGCCAGTGCTGCCAGCCAGGCTGGGCTGGGACTGGCTGGGGGCTCAGCCCCACCAGGGAAGCTGTCCACACCCCCAGCCTCAAGGCATTGTGTAAGTGTGGGCTCGGATCTAGGTGTTCCAAAACACACCTGTACTTGAGGCTGTCTATTGCCCTTCTGGCACGGGCCCCTTGAGCACTCCTATTGCCAAATTTTCCCTTCAGCCAGGTATGCTGGGAACATTCCTTGTTTTCCTTCTTACAAGCTGCAAGCCTTACGCAAAAGCATGATTCAGGAAGCTGGGTTTCCAAAGAAAACCTAGAGCACTGCAACATCTGCACACACATAGGGACAAAGCTGGCAATACTAACACTGTTCCCTGCCCCCAGGTGCCTCACTGGCCTTAATGCACCCAGTCTGGTGACTGGCATGTCCTTCCTGACCATCCCAAGAACAGGAGCTCCCAAAAATGCATCACATACCCCATCAGCACTTTCACATAGGAATTATGGGAGCCCTCTCTTCGTGTCTGACTAAAAAGACCGTAGGCAGGAAGTTTGCATTAGCCACAGAAAGACCACATGGGCAGAAAACCCTCCCTGGTAGCAGCAGTGGTGCACTGTGTGTGCCAGGGGAGAGGAGGGGGACACTGCTGGTATCACTGCTCCTGCAAACCCAGAGGGTTTAAGGATTCACTTCAGGGGATGATACAGATAAAATCCAGGCTGGCTTCCTGTGCCTCCTCCATACACGTGGAGAGCCATTTAACCCTAGAGATAGGAGTGCAGCTCATAAGCCAGACAGGAAAGATTTCAATACCACTGCCAGGAACAATGACAAACTGCATCACAGACCTTATTTCCAGCAGTGGGTACTTCAGAAAAGGGCAGAAAGCCTCCTCCCTCTCATCCTTGGAAGTTACACATGGAGGAGAGAAAAATACCTGGCTTCCTGCAGTGCAAGTTTTTGCTCAGGAATCTCCATCCCAATAGCCAAAGCTCTTTTGAAGGCATTGGGGTTTGAGAGGGTGCTGAGAGGAGGGTAACCCCAAAGCCTGCACCCAGCAGAAGAGCAGGGAGGGGCTGCCTTGGTGCAACTCTTCCAGTCTGAAAGCCCTTGATTTCACAGAGACCTATAGTCAAGGCTTTCTTTTTTACAAGGGTGGAGAACATGGATGATCTCCTTGCCACGATTGTCAAACAGCTCAGGCTGTTTGTCATCTGGTTGTAGCAAAGGGGTGAGTGCTTTCTGTGGCTAGTGCAAAATAATTTTTCCTACACTGAATGCTCTGCTGTTACCAAAGTGGTATTTTCTGTGTGGTGGCTTGAGACTTAAGGCTGCTAGCATATGCCATATCCAATTATCTTATTGCATATTGAGAACCGCATCTATTGGGGAAAGAAAAGCAAAGATTTGTATAAATGTATTTGTAAGATTTAAAATAAAAACGTGATGTTTATATTTCCAGGAAGAAAAACAAAGCAGAACTTTAAAATACCACAGCTATGCTCTTCAATAGCCCATACTCAGCTGCCCTGCAGTCTGCCAGAAAGTATAAATACAATTTTTCATCATTGCATCTCTGCAATAGAACAACAGACTTCCCATGCAAGGCTTGCTATCTGGATCTTATTCTAGCAGCTACAATCTCCTCCTTGCAGAGACAAACTCAGGGTTCAGAGGGGCAGATACAGCCAGTACCTGGCTGACTGGCAGCATGAAAATGCAGTGTGGCCATGGGCTGGAGTGTGCCCCCAAAAATGAGCTTCAGGGCCAGCAAAGGAAGGATGGGAACTACTTCGAGCTGGGTTTACTTTATAAAATGCTGTTTGGATGAGAGAAATGAAACAAGAACTTTTTTATACGTTGCTCCATCATCTCATTGCTTCCTCCAGCCCATCCCTGCTGACCAAAGGCATTCTTGCTGACACCAGACTCACCCTCTCCTGTGCTCCCCTCCTGCTGAAGCCCCGCACCAGCCAGGGCTACCACAGAGCGGGCCATGCCAGGAGGGTGTTGTGCAAGAGGCACCCCATACCTGTGCAGTGTCTCGCCAAGCTGTGGGCTCAGCCACTGTGCCAGCTGCCCCTGCCACAGCTGGGCTGAAGGCAAGGGCAGAAGGGCCCAGCTGGGAACAGACAGCAGCCCAAGACTAATATTCAGCTACCCAAGGGAGTCATGGAGTTGGAGCTGGATGGTGGGCAAGTGATTGCAGTGGCACTCAGATGTCATTAAAATTTCAGTATGGAATTAAAAATTCAGTACATCTGATTTCCTGGGTGCACCTGAGGGAAATCCCCAGCAGTGCTGCTCTGACACTGCAGAGGTTCTGCAGAAAGGAAGCTCGCTCCAGGACGAGGCAGCTCAGCACCAAGAGAAAAGCCGCTTCACCGAGTGGAACTTGGGGCTCCCCTACACCCACTCTGTCTCCGAGCGCGGCTTGTGTGTGACACCGAAGGCAGCTCCAGGCACAGAGCTGGCTGAGCACACACACACAGCCGCGCTGTCCCAGCTGCAGCATCTCAGGGTACAGCTGTCCGGGCCCCCGGGACTTCTCATCCCATTGAACGGGTCTGCCTTTCTTAAACCAACTCGTCAGAGGGCGGAAGGTTCTGAACTTACATCAGCGGTTCATGGCTAAATCATCTCGTGCCAAGGACGACCAGAGGCTAAAAGGCATCAGCTGTCTCCCCAGCAGGAGCAGGACCCCCGAGACCTGGAACCACCCTTTTTGTGCGGGATTCAGCGAAGACCCGACGACCACCGATGCCTTTGGGCTCTGCTCACTCAAGTACCGAACACCCCGGGCTGCCCCGTCCCAGGGCCGACGGTCAGGTCAGTCTGGACCCCGCAGGGTGCTGACAGAAGCTGCCCGAGGTGAGCCGGCACCGCTTGGCCGCCGCCCCGGCCCGGCCCCGGCCCGCAGCCCGCCCGTGAGGCGGCAG
>VZRO01008453.1:1719114-1761065 GCA_013397915.1 Daphoenositta chrysoptera | reverse complement strand
CACCCGGGCCGCGCCCTCGGTGCCCCATCGCATCCCGCTGCCGCCACGGGCCGGGGAGAAGCGCCAGGGGACACGCTGGGTCCCTTCCTCCTCCCCACGCCCCAAATGGTGGGTGTCCAGGAGAGGCATGAAGGCAGGAGCCAGGCCTTGAGGAGCAGGAGCCCAGGAAGACACTCCAGGAAGGGGGAGGCGTCGTAGCAGGGGCTCCGAGGTAGAGGCAGAGCAGACAAGGGCAGGGATGAGGGACCAGAGCTGCCACGAGAAGCCTGGGCAAAGTAACCGGGAGACAGCCGACCCAGACAGAGGAAGCACCTTGATGGTGGGCAAGGAGCTACAGCTCTCCACTGAGAGGCTTTAGGACCAGTTCTTGCTCAAAAGTGTTCAAACTCTTAAAACACTGTATCAGCCTTCAGTGTCTCAGACTTTGCTGCCAAGAAATCCATTGAAGAACTGCTCTCACTTCACCCAAAATACCTGGGTTGTTTTACCCATCTGCTTTAGCACACACCTTCAGGCCTTCCACGCAGCTCCCAGACCTGGCACACCTCAAAGCAGATCCAGTGTAGTAACCACATTGTCCCCATCTCACACTGCAGCTCTTGACTGAACCCACACAGGATTTGCTGGTACCATGAGAAACCCCATCTTCTGAGACAGCCTCATTCTATATGTTTTGGTCAGCAGCAGCCCACCGTCCTAGAGGGCAAGAAAGTGCTATTACTTGCCAAGCAAAGAAACAGAGAAGTGACAAAGTCCTTCAAATTTGGGTAACTTAATATTGATCTGTTATTTAGTTTTACCTCCATACAAAGCTCCACGTGTAATTAAATCACCCTCTTCCAGCATCCCTAAACCAAAGTTCGATGAGCTTCTAAAGTCCTTGAAAATTTATATACTGGAAACATACCAGGTACTGGACAAAAATATGAAGTACAAGAGAGGAAATCATAAGAACAGGGGCAACACTAGAGTATGAAAGCACCTAAAAAATAAATTTCTTCCAGAGAAAAGGAAAAAAAAATACAAGAGACTCCCAAATTTTCATATTGTGACACTCCTTCGTAGATTTATGACCCAAGAAAAGAAAATTTTCCTTTATGCACGCCAGACTCCAGGCCAGCAGGTTAGGTGACTTTGGCGGAGTGCTCTTCAGCAGCACTTTGCATCTCATGGGCTGGCAGCTGTCCTTGGATGCAGCCCCAGGGAGGATGCTGACAGGATCTCTCTACACCCTTGGGAGTTCACACGCTTGGTTTTCTTGACTAACCACCACAAGCAGCTTAATTTGTCTCTTCAGTCAGATTCAGCCCCCTTTAGTGTCCTGCTGACTCCAACCTGCTCAGCTGGGTTCTCAATACCTGACAAAGGCCCCTCTGGCATTGTGGTGCTGAGAATGGCAAGGGGGAACAGGAGTTGTACCAGTGACTACAGTGCCTCTGGGGTTGCCATCACAAGCTGAGCTCACATGGATTACACTCTGGCAGAAAATTAATTTCTACAACTCATCTCAAATGGAAGACAGCACTGGACACAGTGCTTGGACACAAATAAAAGGCTACACAATTACCTTTTTCTATCCATACTTTATTGCAGGTGTACATATAATTATTTATATTTTATTTTTAACAAGAAATTCCTTTCATGGAAAGGAGAAACTTTTACCATTAAAATAGAGTGATTATAACACGAGTATTTTACAAATATGTACAAATATTGGCAGCTAGTTTCTAACATCAGCTGATAAATGCTTACACACTAACATCTACCAAACTATTAAACCTAAAAATAAGAGACCTTCTAAATTCAAACAAAAAAAATAAATCTATTACTAGCAGAAACAGGTGGTTTTGTATTTTAATACGAATACAAAAGTTGCATAATAGATATTCACAGTGCTCGTAAGATATCGATTAATTCTCAGTCTATACACAAAAGTGTCTGGTCTCCCCTTCATATGCATATGTCACTTACAGTACTGGAGGGAGCTACACAGACCACTGAGAGAAGGTGGTCAGACCTGTAGAGTTTGCCTTCCCTACCAGCCACGAATAAATACAAGAATCCCCCGGGTATGTACAAGGCAGTGGATGCTCATGCAAGAGTCAGTTACACTGTTTTCAGGCATTGGCGTATTTTGTAACCAGCGGCAGCAGCATGCCAGCGCTTCACCAAACCCTCTGGACACCTGTAACTGCAGAACCAGGACAGTGACTGCCTGCTGGCAATAGACACTTCCGTGATGTGCTTAGGCTGAAGCAGATGTGGATGTGATTGTCTTTGAGAGAAGTGTGCACATGGTGCACACGCATTTTATGACACTTTTCCAAACAGCTATACCCATTGAATTTTGACCTTTTTTCCCTGTTAACAACCATTCCCAGAACCACAAGTAACTGTAGATCTGCTTGGGTGCGAGAGCAGCAGCTTAGTGGGGCCCTCACTCCAGACATTTCCCCCTCAGGTTTTTCATGGACAGGCATTTCTGCAGTAAGAGCCATCCCTCCAGCTCCGAGGAGGCTGCAAGAGCAAGGCTCCTGCAGTGCTGCAAGGCTGCTCCTGCAGCACAGCCACTGGCCTCCTGGACCCTGGCCATGCCCATCTCCCGTGGCTTATGGCCAAACAGGACCCAGGTAACAGGGAGTGACTGACAGTGGGAGGCTTGACTGGACCCTTCAAGAGCAGCCAGCCAGATTTCCTCTATCCATTTAGATCCATTTAGGAGAATTCATTCTGGATGCAGTAAACATACCTCAAGTACTTTGCAAAGGCATTTTGGCTTTGTTTGGAAGAAAGGAAAAGAGGCTACAGTGAACACACAGCTCCTAATTGTTCATTACAAAAAGAAAGAACAGTGTGATCAGAGAGGGCACAGTCAATTAAGTCGTGGCTACAGTGAGCCTGCACTCATCATTCATTCCTCAGACACACGGCTTGGGTTTGGTGCTGGATTCATCTCAGAGGATGTAGAGCTGCTGCTCCCACTTCAGTAAATGCAGATGCACCTGCACGGCCTGTCTCTACATCACACTTGCAGAGAAGCAGCAAGATGATGGACTTCATGGATTTGTTACTTTAATGACTTATGGGAATGCAATTTACCAGACAACTACTGTGCTTGCAAGCCCACCATCAAAACAGCAGCTCAATCCTTCCTTGTCAGACCTTCTCTCCCTTCCTTTCCTGAATTAGGCTATCTTCAGCTTTTGATGACCAACACTGCACAACACACACTTCCCCAGCCAGCAGAATAGTATTCCTCTGCTTCTAGAATTTGCCAAAACACACCCAGAAGGCTGTCAAAAGCTGGGCACAAAGCTGGGCCTTCAAGTACAAGCTTCCCAATGCCGGGAATTGATGAGGGGAGGAAATGAAACATTTATTTTCATGTAACAAGCTAGCAGGATGTTTTCCACACCAAATGCTTGAATCAAACAGCATAATTATGATTATTTCCCTAGCAAGAGCCAGCACAGCCAGCTCCACCACTCTCAAGATCACCAAACAAGTACCCTTGGTCTGGCACACAAACACCCTACATCAGCCCTGCAGCAGCACACACACGTATTTGCATGACCTATGCATGACTAAGTAGGACAGAGTCACTCTGTCTGTCCTTACAAAGTGGCTTTCTCCAGTCCGTACTTGCCTCCTAAGCAGAGGGAAAAAGTCTAAGGAACAGATTTATGAAAAACAAAGAAAATAACAACATTAAAGTATGAAACAAAGTAAGGGGTGATCATGCCTGGAGAAATTCTCCCGTCACACTCCTCTCTTCAAAAGCCAGTCAGTTAATGCTCTTGCCCTCTGTACTCTCAGAAGCAGCCAAGTCATTTTCTTTATCTCCTCCCTATCTCCCTAAGGATATAATGCCAATCTGCATCACAGCAGTAAGAGGCAGCTGACAGTTCCATTTGTTGCAATAAAGAAAAAAAAAAAAAAGACCACACAATGTATTTGGCTGGATGCTTACAACAAAATAACAACAAAAGAAGAAACTCCTGGCAGAGCAGGTCTTGCTCCCAGTGCAGCAAATAAGCAACTTGTGTTCATTACAACTGAAACAGGCCAGACACTTGCACAGCCCTCCAAATGTGCTAAGAGTATATCCTGACAGCTGTTGGCAGTGCTGCAGCAGCACAAACTGAAGACAACCAAACTATCTGTACACTAGCATTAAGAGACACTGACCACAAGAGGAAAGCAGGAACATGACATAGGCTTTAAATTCCTTTCTGATTAATCCATTTAGACACAGTTTGCTTTACTAGCTCAGTGTCAGTTTTGGTCCACTGTTTTTTGGTTTTTCTGTTGGTTGTGTCACTGCCAAGGGTGCAGGCGACTTCAATTTTCTGCTCAGACACTTCTAATGCCAGTAATAAGTGCTACACTCCCGTTGATTTGCCCTGTAGCCAGGTCTGCAGAAGTGATGCCACTTACTGATACGGAGCTGAATAACAAAGCCGCTCAGCACCTCCTGCAAGAACCAGAGTGACATCACACGTGTTAATGAGGTATATATTTCCATGATGAGCTGTTTCCTGGTATGGAAGAGCTCCAATCTCATTACACCACAAACTCCTCTGGGACCTGGTCCTCTCCCAGAAGATCCAGGGAGAGGCAGTTCATGGATCGCTTCCCGTAAAGCGCAGACTTGGTTTTGCAGTCCGCCGTGGAATACACGCAGCCGTAGATGGAGAGCTTATCCTCGAGGCTGCAGCCGAAGGTGTAGCTGTGGGACGTGTCTGAGGACAGCGTGGCACTCAGCGACGGGTGCCGGCGCTTGTACAGGCGGATGTCATCCAAGCTCTGGCTGTGCTGCTCCGTGCAGCCCCTGCTTTTGGGCGATCCGACCTGCCGGTTCAGCAAGACACACACGAATAAAAACAATGAGCTCAGACACAGCCTAAGGATGCTGGCTATGCCATGCTAAAAGCTTCCCAAAATTGTTCTTCCGCTCTTTCAAAAGAGCCCCACCAGCCCTCTGAAGGATGTTGGCTTAAAGAAGGAGCTGCGAACAATTCAGAAATTACAAGTGCATTAAGCTGTCCTGCCACACTGAGCCAGATCCTGATCTGTCTGCACTGTGTCCTCAGTGTCCAGTACAATGGAGAAACACTTGACAGATACTGACACCTGAATGACCTCACACTTCTTGGCAGACCCATGCGGTTGTCCTCAAATGGACAATGTGCACTTAACAAAAAACTACCCCAAGTGCTTGAACACACTGAGTTAAGTCTAATGAGCTGAAAGGAAGGTTCAGAAGGCAACCATGCAAACTAATGGGTTACAGTGTCCAGTAATTGCAACAAACAGTTTCATCTACATAACACTGTTCCATAAAGAGCAGCAACAAATCAGCAGTAATTCCCAGAGGCACCATCTTGCTACACAAGCCTCTGTGAAAGAATTATTGACCATTTGAGAGTATTTCCAGCTTTACCACATGTATTTTTTTATTTCTTTGCTTCTTTAATAATCACCTCTTAAATGCTAATATTAAGGCTAATTTCAGGGATATCATTTTGAAATCAAGACACTTCTGTTGGCACTACAGAAACTTTCTCCCAGTATCACTTCTCTCACTGCCATGGGAGGGAAACCAAAAAACTACCCTGAGGAAGTCCTGTGCTGGCTCAGCTGTACTCCCAAAAACAGGAATATGTTGCACTTTCTGGTCAACGCTAAGGAAACCCTGCAGCATTTAGTTACACGGCCTTGTAAGGAAGGTTTTGCTAGTTTTCTAAGGAGGCACCAAGTACATGATGCACAAAAGTGACATCCAGGTCTTCGCAATCATATAGACAGTCCTGTGTTGAGCAGAACCATTTCTATAAAACAGATGTCTCATGATCATTTAACAGCATAAACGTGATAACAACAGTAACTTTAAAAACATTAGAGCTTTAAGCAAGATGCCCGCTTCCAGCCATGAGCTCTTAAGTCTTCCACTCAAATAGAGGAATAAATTCATTATGATTTGTACTGTATGGCCTTTAGCTTTGGAAAAAATAACCAAGATTTTATTCAAATCTCCTACACCACTTTACAGACTATTTTGCTGAATAAATGAAAATTTCTTATTTTTGACTGGGTCCAGAAAGAAACATAAAAAATTTAAAAGAAAGTCCTGAGAAGTGATTGAAATCCTTGTTAAGTGTTTTAGAATTCTCTCAGCAGGTAAGGCCAATTTGGGTTAAGAGAGGGAAGAAAGGGTAGAGGTGATTTTTTTGTGGTTTTTGTTTTGTTTGGTTGGGTTTTTTTCAAAAAACCACAACATTTCTACCCCAGTGGGTACAGCTATACTTTGAAAAGAGGTCTTAAAAAAGACATTTTAATAAGCTTCTTCCAAATATAACTTCGTCTATGATGTACTTTACCATATATAGTTTCCCTTTCTCAAGTGTTTGATGAAAAGAAAGCCTTGACAACAAAGACTTCAGTATACAGAGTATAATCACACAAATGATACAACAACTAGAGCTTCAGCATCTGGTTTTGCTCTGATGTAAGCTACTTCTGGCTTCAGCAGCAGGAAGTTGATCAAGTTTGCAACTCACATCCAAACTGCATACATGGTCCTTGCTCTGCACTGCACTGAAAATCTGGAAGTGGTTGATTTTCCATGTTCCCTTCAGAAGACTGAGGCAGACAATAACTGGCCTGCAAGATCTCCCTGCTGATTGCTCCAAACCTTTCTACACTATTCTGAACCCAAATGCTGCTCTTATCCTATTCCTGAGAGCAGTAGCTGGCCAGCAGCTGGTTTCGATTACACCATGTAAAAATCAGTCAAACCCACACGAATCCAGGTGTCCTGATTTACAGCTGTCTCCATTACACTAGACCTTGGTTCAATGCCCACACGGACCCTCCTGCTGAGCAACCTCTCCCTTACCTGGTGAAGGGATTCCACACTTTGGCCTCTCATTTTGATTAGTGTGACTTGCACCACAGACAGAGATTCCTGATTTATAGCTGCAAAGGAGAAGCAGGAAGTGAAAAGCATTGCAAGTTTGAGGTTTTGTGGGCTGTGGAAAAGGGAAGTTGTTCTCACAGGCCACATTCAAACAGTGCTATCCTCTAAAGATAAATATACATCATTAAGCACCCTCAGTGCTCCAGGAGTTTTGCTCACCAGTAGTCATTTTTGGCCCTAAAGATCAATGTTTGAAAACTTTCAAGAAAATAATCTCTTGCCAACTTGTCCCATTTTCACCCTTCTTGCTTTGCTATCAAGGCTGTATGTATTAAGACCACACAGCTCCTGCATAACCCTGTTGCCTACCATTCCCTGTATCACAAGCCACAAAATTTTACCTAAGAATTCCTGTGACCATCCCATTATTCTGTGGCTGAACCCCTTGGCTGTTTTGTGGCGTACAAGACTTTAAAGTATATTCCTTCCCTACAAAAGGTTTACCTCGATTATCTTTTTGTCATTAACTGAATAAAAGCTTGGCACATATAGAGAAAGGAGACTTTGAGGAGCACAGAGGAGAGCAGCACTGTACAATACAGAATGCTGGCCTTTAAACTCTAGATCAGCTGCCTGCAAACCCTGTTGCAGTAGGGCAGTAAGTTGCACTGGCAGCCGTTTGGAAGGAGATAACAGTTTTCTTAGATCCCTCAGATTATGCCTTTTGCTAGAGCCTTAAAGAACAGCATTGAGCAGCAGCACAAAGCCATCTCACCTTGGCAGCTAGCAGCATCTAGAGGCAGGGATTCAACAGATTCTCCCACAGTGGCCTCCTCTAACTGGTCTCCCTCTAAAGGCTCATCTACTGGCATCTCCTCTGGCTCATCTACTGCCAGCTCAAGCTCTAGGAGGAAGAGAGCAGCAGGAGAATGGTTAGCATTACACTTGTGCTCCAAGCTGCTGTACAGTCTCTTACTCCCTGTTCTGCAGGAGAAGACAAAAGTGGGCTTAGAAAGAATTTGTCCAAATTCTTTACCATCGTCCCGAGTGTCATCTTCAGCCCGCTCTTTGCTGCCACTGTCAATGCCAGAGCTGCCGTAGCTGATGGTTGAGCTGCAGGATTTCTCTTTCCTGTGCACCCGGTCGATGCTGAAGGGCTCATCCACCGACATTTCCACGGAGACGCGGTGCCTGGAGTCCGCCTCGATGCCCGAGGTGTGGGAGCTGCCGTGGCTCCCCGTGGACTGGCGCGAGAGGCGATTGTCCCTGCGGCTGCCGCCGCTGCTCCCGCTGCCGCGGGAGTTCTTGTCACACGGGTCCAGGTCCATGTCTAGGGTGTCACTGATATAGGACTCCCGGTAGCGCTTCTTCTCTGAGGACAAAAGAAGGGCGAAACCAGGGAGAACTTTAAGGAAGGGTAGCAAATATATTCAGGAAGTTCTGTTGGCACAAGCCAACAACTAAGGAACAACTGCTGCAGCTACTGAACAAATACAGGCACGGGTTTGTATTTTGTTTGCTCAACAGATGGATGCTCAGGTGGTTGTAAAGAATTAGTCATACTTGCCATAAACCCAGCATCTCCTAAATTAGAACAGGCAGGTAGAGGCAATTATGATACAGAAACCAGTAGGTTTCAGAGTGAAGGTCAATAACAACAAAGCAAAACAAAAGCAAACAAAAAAAGGGAATCACCTAGTTAACTTCAGTGCTCTATCTTTAAAACCAGATGCACTGATTGGTTCTTGAAATACCCACCACTGTGTGAAGTCAGCTAAGAACAAGATTCCTGTGGTTAGTATTAATGATTTATTATTTCTGCCATGGCATGTATGTGCTGAGGGTGGTCGAGAAATCCACGAGACACTAATGGACACACAACTACCCGGGGCCTTTAGCCCACAGGCACTTGATCAGTGAGCCTTTCTACAGGGGACTGGTGCGTGCCACTGGCTGCAGCCACACAGCTCAAGGCCACTGCTGTAACCCCACTGAAGGGAAAGACAGAAACCACTTAAAAGGAAATATTACTCCTGTACTGCTCTCACACAAATATACTTCCTGATCACAGTCTGCAATGTGGGAGCCATAAATACTTCTTAGGAATGGACTTGAAACATATCTAACACCTCTGTTTCTATCATTGGCTTCCTGATAAGGCAGAAACATCATTAATTAGATGAGAGCATGCACCATGAAACAAGAGAAGAGACTAACACACTGTACTCTTCCCCTTACCAAACTCACTTGGGTGTTCCCTAACATACCTTCAGCCTCCTCCAGTTTTTGGATCTGCTTCAAAACTGGCTGAATATTCAGAAAGAGCCGGTGGCTGTTGCTGAGTAGCTGCAGCAAATGCCGTGACCTGAAGGGGCAACCCGTGTAGTAAACCAGTTTCCGTGCAGAGGGCAAACCATCTGGCTGGATTTCAAACTTCTTCCCCTGCACAAAGAGAAGAGATGCCAAAGAAATGAGCAAGAGCACGTTTTCAGCCACACAGCTACCAGAGATAGCCGTGCTCTTATGCATGCAAGTGACAGGACCTGACAGGGCAGCATGGGACAGCTCTGCCACGTCCCGGGTTGGCAGCCCCTGGCAGATGGCCTCCGTTCCGTCACACTCACCAGAAAGGCCAGCTTCCCGATGTGCGACCAGGGAAAGTCGTAGAGGAGCTGGCGGACGTGATTCACCTCCTGCAACACATCAAACTCAGAGTGACACAGGGACTGGCAGGTACAGGGTGGAGTCAGCCATGTGCAAAGAATTTGCAAACAACCAAGAATTTGAGATATGTGGAGCCTGGTGTTCGCAGGGGAGGCAGAGGAGCCGCGGTGAGGGGGGAGGACAGGGGAGCTGGGCAGAGTTAATGCTACACCAGAAGGCTTTCACAGCAGTCTGTTACCTGATAGATGTGCATTCCTCTCAGGGTCAGGCCCAGGATAACTGTCGGTCGATCCTCCTTCTTATCCTAAAAGAACAGAAGAGTCAAAGGTTAATCTACAAAGACCACGCTCTTGTTCTGGCACCTACTGCAGGAGAGGTAGCAGGACTCCTCATCGGGCAGATGCCATCAGCTCATTTGGTTTTTATTATGTTTGTAAAGTGCACCTTGCCTTGTTGACCCCTGAAATATCTAAAATCCCCTCATGCTGGGAGGCTCAGGCATTTCACCAGCATATGTCCTAGCTGCCCTGGACAGGGAATCCTGTAGCTTTAGTGATTTGAGAGTATGGACAATTACTACTCTCAGAGGTACCTTGTAACCTCTCTTGCAACCACGTCCTATCTCTGCTGTCCCCATTAACATGTACCACTCTTGTTCTCCAAGTGACAGAGAGCCCAAAGCAGAAGAGAAACTCATCCCTCTTCTCTCCTTGCCACAGCACTGCTGTTCTCATCCAGGGATTTGCTAGATCTTAGGTATCCCTTGGCTGGGGGGAGCTAATCAATGCCCAGTTACAGGGACTTTCATTCTAACATTCAGTCTTGGTGTTGGGAGCAGGTGGTTTTACATGTTTATTACCTGGGTTGAAATACTGTTTGACTTTTAACTCATGCTTCATCTTGGGATGACATACTTGGTCTCTAACCAGATTCTTTTGCTTGAAGACCAAAAAATACCATGAACTAATTCTTTCAGTCTCTCCTAACACAGCAGATTTAGGGAGGTGAACACATATTTTTTTGCTAGGAGGAAAAGTAGGAAGAAAATTTTGGGGTAAAAATGTATAGGCTCACAAAGCTCAAACTTTACATCATAATTTTCTCTCCTCATCTGGCTTGCAAGATACAAGCCTTATGCCATCACATTACCTCACCCTTTGCCCCTGGTACCATCCATGTCTTCAGTTCAAAGTCACTAAGAAATATTTTCTGCCTCCTAAGGGCAAAGAGCTTTGTAAATCAGTATTGGTCTGAATGAGAGATATGGCATGCATTGTGTTTTCTTTTGCAGTTCCCAACTTCAGTAGAGCCATGAGGAGGGTATTAAGACAAAAGTGGCTGCTTCTGAAATCTCATGGCAGCCAGCCCACCAACACCTTCACCTGGCACCCTCTGCGCTTGACCAGGTGATTTGTGACCCAAGTGTCACCTAGAAGGAGGATCTCTCACCACAAAATGCAATAACTGTGTCACGTGGCAGGAATAAGAACATATTATGGATCAAACAACCCATGGAGGAGTACACGATGCCTAAGTTCAAGTCAGACAGGAATATGGATATTAAGAGTAACCAATTTCTCAGCCTTGGTGTTTTTGGATATAAAATGTGTCATGTCCTGCCAGCTGGATTTCTTATGGCATTCATGTGTAACTAACTCTCTTGTGACTGCATCATTAACAGCATTAAGAATCAAAACAGAGGGCAGAAGAGAGGTAGGTGAGCATCTATGGTTTGCAAGCAACTAAGCCTGGACTACAAATCAAAACTTATTTTCTCTAGAAAATGCATGTTTCTTCAGTAACTAGAGCTGTTAGATATGTTCAAAGGACATGGATACTTCCCAGACATAATTCCCACTGAGCACAAAAACCCAAGAAGTTTAATTTTGAGTCTGACAGGGTAGAGTATCTCCATTTGGAAAAATGCATGAGCAAGTTTCATTCACCTAAGTGGAACACAAAACTTCTCATTAGTCCTGTTTCTAGACCTAAACACTCAGCATGTGAAAATGATGCACCTTCTGTTTAAGCAGGCTTAGGTAAGGAGTCTAACAAGCAACAATGCAGGAATCCAAAACTGCTGAAAAAATCATAGAGTTGAAAAAACACCAACCACTCTGGCAGTGTTGGAGAAGGAAGGGGATACTAAACTTGGAATAACTCAGTGTCACCTTCAGTTATATTCAGTTATTTTTTTCAGTTATTCAGTTTGTTATTCAGTTATTTATTTGTGTGAAAGCTGGCCAACCACCTGTCATTATTTCAATGAACTACAAGAAAAAAAAAGAGGCTTCACTGATTTCCCTGGTGCAAGTGTACTGACAGGCAGGGACAAATACGAAGTTTTGCCATTCCTGTGGCCAGTTTCTTGGCTGAGGAACAAAACTAAATTCCAGCTATATCTGTATATTGGCAACGGATTTGTTTGTGGGGACAGGCCTCATTTGAGCATTTTAGATCTGTTTGGCCTCTCTGAATCAGAGGCAACCGTCCCTCAAACAAACAGAAAGAGAAAAATGCAATGGTGCACTCAATTAATGATGAGAGAGAAGTTCAAAATAAGAAGCTCTTTGTTTAACCTTCTGCAGCCTGTAGAAGTGGACGGGCACATCTTCCAGCAGGCAGGACTCCTTAATGAACTTCAGCACTGCATCTTTAGCGCTCAGCCCTTGCTGTTCTCGGTGCATCTCTGGGGCATGTTTCAAGATGTAGTCGCTCCCCCTCTTCGCAATTATCTAAACCACAAAGAAAACAAACAGGTCAGCAACTCTTCAGCAATCCCCAGGAGAGGCAGCTGTGATCAACAGCAAAGCAGTGGCTGGAGGTGGAGGAGGTTCACATATTCCCTCAAGATGTTAGTGCACGTTCTTCGCCTCTACCTCCCTGGAGGATAAGCATTTAAAGCAGCCCAGATGACACAGATGTCTCCAAACAGATCCTAGTGGAAAACTGTAACAGACCGAGACTATAGAGGTCGTGTCAGCTCTTTTCACTTTTAAGTATTGGAATTAGTTTTCCTAACTCTTGGCATCCATAAATGTTTATGGGCAGATAACAAATACTGCTCTGCATGCCAACACAATCAGCAGCAACATCTCCAAGCAGGCAGAAATGCTAGGTTTTCCTTTTAAGACCAGAAACTACACATTAAGCTTATTTAGCATTTCCATTCTCAAAGGGGTGGATAACACTATCTTAAGGTATTTTTTTATCTATTGGGAGTGGTTGGCAGGCACGTGGCTTCACTAAGCAGCAGAAAAACCTGCACTGGGCCTTTTGCTCCTGCCCTGCAAGTGCCCAGTTCCTGTGTTTGCCCACAAGCCCTCTCTGTACAAGGCTACTGGGCAGCTCAGCCCCCTCCCATGCCCAGCTGGCTCCTTTCAGGCAGTGAGTGGCAGTGACAGATAAGAGGGATGATTGGCTGAATTCACTTCACAACATCCCTCACCACCAGGGGCATTTGAAACTCGATTGCACCAGGTACCTGAGAACGTCCTGCCAGAAACAACCTGTCCTGGCTCAAACCAACCAGACCCCATCACCACCCAGTTCCCACTTACATTTTATATTAAACCCCTTGTTTACTCTGCTTGCTAACACCTCTGCATGCCTTGCCAGACTAGTTGCCCTCCCACAAGGAAGGCTGGCCTCAGTGGAGGACAACATCGATGCCATCAGCTGTGCAATGTCAGCAGAAAGAGACGTGCCAGCTCCACGGTTCAAAGCTGGGTGGGTCAGCCCAGGGCAGCACTGCCTCTCCTCACTGGCACGAGACTTGGGGCAGCCCTCGGCCAAGTGATATGAAGCACGTGTTGAAGGAAGTGATTGTGTTGGAGGAGGAGATTGCTCACTATCTCCCCATGGGAGCCCAGGGGCAGGGAGAGAAGCGTCCCCATGCCTGCCAGATTTTGCTGTTTGTAATGATGTAATAAATCACCCACATACTTGCTTGGGGTTGTGGCTCAGCGCAGGTGAGCAACAGTCTGTGATAAGCCCTTTAACTGCCTCAGAAACAGCACACAAGAGCCACCTTTTCCAGCCCTTTGTTAGCTACCTCCTGACAGGCACCCCATAACAAGGAATGGCATCCAACAGGATGAGGGCCTGTTGTCTGGGAGAAAGGCACACTGGTGCACAGCAAGACAGGAAGGCTAGGATTTGTGCATAAAAGAGACTATCAGTCTTCAAGACAAGTCCTGTCACTGTTCTGAACCTTCTCCCCAAAGCAGGGGACAGTGGCATCTTACAGGGGAGATGCAACTTGCCTGGGACAAGCAGCCAGCTAACAGAGTCTTAGCTAATTTGCCTTCATTTGACAACTAAATCAGTTCTTGGCTGGAAGTCTTGAAGGGCACAAGTCACATACACATGCTTATAAACAAACATGCAAACTCTTCCTCTTTCCTCTTACTGCACTTGAGCCAGAGGTTAATGACAAAGCACGCACCAGAGGCACTGCACAGCAGTACTACCCTGTAAGGTTTGGATCTATCTGTTCCTGAGGCAAGCATTATAGAGATGGGAACAAAGGACAATGGACTTGGCTTCACAGCCCTGAGGTTTTCTGGAGAGCTTAGGTTGTGCAGATCTTGCTGATGTACCACTGGAAACACACAACCCCTTAAGCCACAGAAGAATTAAACAAAGACAGCTGCACTGTCAGGGTTATTCATGTGACACCAAGACATTCTGTCACCAAGGAAGGTTGTATCACCCACCTCACTGATGAGTGAGCCCAGGAACATGCACCTACATCCAGTGAAAAGACAAGAGGTATCTCCTGAGGGAACTTCAGGGTGACACTCTACCTGTCTGCCTGATCATTGCAGTGGGAGATGGGGCAGTCACATGCCTGCAGTAAGGTACCACCTTGGCATAGCTCCTGCTGTGTGCATAATCTCTTGACAGAAAGATTCCCCCCCAAACTTACCCATTGCGGGAAATAAGCCTGAGGTTCAAAATATTTGCCAGCATGGACCTTCTCCCTGTAGTTGCCCAAGTCTGCCTGTAAGCTGTAGGCAGCCAGCAAGAAGTAGATTTCTTCTTTGTGGTTGCAATGAGACATAAGTACTTGCTCTTTGAGATGGCAGTAGTAGAGCTGCCGTGCCACCTTATCGCTGCAAAACAAAGGCAAATTTACTTCAAGAACAAAGTTCAGATAAGGCCCCTCAAAAACATCATCCTGCTGAGAAGAGGGATTAAACTTTGACATGTCTGATGTGTGCCAATGCCACCCTGATACAGTTGTGTGTATAAGGAGCACCAAACCAAGATCAAGGTCTTCTCCCACTAAGTGTTGTACAAACATGAGAAATGGTAGCTTCTACCTTGAGGAGCATGAGATCTAAGAAGTTATGGCAGAAGGTAGATGAAAGAAAAATCACATCACACCTGTTTTGGAGACTGACTACAATCAAGCCCTTCTGTTTCCCTGGAAAGCCTGTAGCAGCCAGGAGAGTCAACTCCCTTGGACTCCCAGTCCTGTTTCTTGCACACCTGTCCTCCTTTCCCCTCTAAACTTGGCACTGCTTTTTTGTTTCACCTTGCCTTAGGCTCATGATACTTTTCAACAGCTAATTCCCTGCAAGGTAGATCAAAAGACATGGGAGCCCTGGGCTTGTTTTTGCCTTCTTCCTCAAGTTGCTAAACAGGGATTGTCTGATAAGGCATAACTATGGCGTAGCCTTGATAACCCACACATCCCCTGCCCTCAGAGATCATGGGAAGAAGGCTGCTGACATGTACATGTAGATGAGGTGCTGGACACTACAGTCTGCTTGTAAAAGTGTGCATTTGTAGTTTCAAGGGGCCAGATAACTATCTCTGCATATCTCCAATTAAACTTCTAGTGCAAGAGAAATATGCCTATGATGGTGAAGGATAGGTACCTGGGGAGTGGCAGAACGATATGTAATCTCCCTTTGTACAAAAAAAGCAAAATGAAATAAAAAACACTTATCAGTCAAACAGACTCCATATGAAAGAGTCCCCTGTATCCAAAAATGAAAGACTATGGAGAGAGAAAACATAGAAAACCACAACCTTTGTTCAAGACAAGAACAAATGCCAAAAATTTGGTAAAGATTTTAATCCATCTAAATGATCCCAGCTCCTGGCTTGCCCTGGGGACAGAGCCACACCAGAAGTGCTGATGTAAATTAGCTCTGTCAGTTGTTCATTTTTAACTACCTCATCCTTTGTTCTGTACCGTGGGTGAGGGTGGTGCTGTTTTGAGTGCAGCCCATATTCCATGTGAATTGACTACAAATGCAAAACTCTCTAAGTTATGAAGTAATTTCTTTTGTCCATGTACAAAAGTCCATTTCCAGGAGTAGACTGCACAGAGCACTGCTCAAATACAAAAAACAGATCCAAAGTATGTGCTTTGGAGTATAAATAACTATTTTTGGTATATTCATCTGGTGCTTTTCATACAACCAAAAGACACAAGCAAAAGAGTGCTAATTGTGTTTTGATAATGTCGTCATTCAACCTGCTCTTTCAACCTAGATGGAAAAGCAGTTACAATTTTCCTAGGGATATGGAATATGATTCAGGCCTAAAACATTCATAGCTGAGTGAGGAAGTCTGTGAAGGTCTTCAAAAAAAAAAAAATTCAAGCCGATTTTTTAAGCTTATTTCAATGAGCTCACAGAGATGAGCTTAACACAGAAACATTATTTTTCTTTCATTTTAAGAACACACTGAATAATTCAAAACACAGTAATTACCACAGAAGGGAACTTACCCTATTACTCTTCCATTTTCTACATAGTATTGTACTCTAAAGAACGCAACAAATGGAGGGCTGAATTTCTCTGTCCCCTAGAGCAAAGACAGAAGATGAGTTAAATTATGAACAGCATCCAAAACTCCTCTTACCCTATCTGGCAATGTTCTCTTCTCTGAAGTTCACTCCCCATACTGCTTTTCATTTTCTACTCTTAGCTCTTGGCAAGTTCTAGGGGGGAGTCTGACTGTCTTGGAGGCTCATGACAATGAGGCATCACGAAACATTCAGACAGGTTGAACAACAAAATATCCTCGGAAGAGCAGAATATTTTTGGATAGGAGGGCTGAGCTGGTGTAAGAGTCCCAGTGTAGCCTGGGGACACCCAGCCTGGCCCAGAGTTACCTAGCTCAGCACCTGGCACCACCACAGACACGTTTGTGCTGAACGCAGCGAGTTTAACCCAGCCCGCCTCGAAGCGCCAGGCAAGGCGGCAGGGCAGGGCGCCAGGCTGGCACGGCCCTGGCGTTTCCAGGGCACTCCCAGGAGCAGAAGCATCCATCCCTGCTGCCCAGCACATCACTCAGCGGGACACACGCGCTGCCGCGCTCAGCAGGCGCTGCCTGGGGCCGAGGCGCCCCAGCGGGGTGTCAGCTCCCTGCCTGTTGTTTGGCAGGGCTCGTGGGTAGCTAGTCACACATTCCTGCAGCCAAAAGGCAGCGTTGGTGTCTGCTTCACGCTGAGGAGTGCTGCTAGAAGAAAGCCAGCATGAGTCCTGTTGTTTTAACGACAGCCTATCTTTCCGACTTACAGGCTTGTTTAAACAGGAGAGAAAAAAAAAAAAGAAAAAAAGGGGAAAAATAAGAAAGGAACATCTTATTAGCTCATTCTCTCATCTTTCCTACTTTGCCACTTTAATGTTCATACAAATAACTTGGCTCCCACAGGCAGTTCCAAGGCTGTGCTGGTCAGACCCATTTCACTGGGACAAGGTGTCATGCCCTCCACATCTGATGCAGGCAGCTTCTTGATCATGTAAATATCTCCATTTTATTTCTGGAACTTGTTCACAGTCACCCTATTTTATGAGCTGGACTGGGCTTTCCACCTGAAACCTCTTCATAGGAATTAAATCCTTGTCAATTAACCCAGTCCAATAGGCTAACTCATCTCAGACTGTACTACTGCCAAAGGCAACTCATTCAGTCTTTTATGATTCACATCACACCAGAGGTTCAACACTTATCCTGACCAGAAAAGTGTGGCAAGAATCCAATCACAAAGCAACCTCAAAGCGTATCCCATCCTGAGGCGACCAGAAACACCTGCTTTGGGAAGCTCTCACGGGCTGGACAGACAGCTCTCTGAATGACTCCACCTGTCTTTGAAATAACTCTCACTCATTTGGGAAAAGCAGAGTACATGCTTGGGGATAAGAGAGATCCCCAAACCTCACTATTCATCTACAAATTTCTCTAAGCAGCAGAAATGGCAAGTGTGCCTACTTTGCAAAAGAAAACCCTTAAGCAAGGTGGAAAAAGTCATAATGACCCAATTAAGATATCTGAAAGCAATTGCATGCTATACTTTGTTCTAGACTATGGCTCCTCTATTAATGACATACATAAACAGACATTATCATGTCTGAATGAACAGCATTAAATGATTACATAGGCTTGTCTTTATTTTATGTAGCTTTCCCCTCCCTTGTCAGGGCTAGCTAGCCCTAGAGAACCAGGACTCTTCTCAAACAAAATATCCTTCCTCTGCCTCCACTGTCCTTTAGCACTTACTCTGGGAAGAGTCACAGCTCCAGCCATTTCCCTCGTATCAGATTCAAGTCACAAAAGGTTATTTTAGGCTTTTTTGCTTAAGGATAAAAATGAGGTCTCCAGACTAAGATCCAGACTAAGTTCAAATGGAAAAACTGACCAACTGATCTTCTCCACTTCTGTAGCAGCCAAACAGCAACCATGTGGTTACTATTGCTCAGATAAAACTGTGTAAGGGGCTGTTCTAGCTCTTTTAATTAATTGTACAGCTGTGCACAAGTCACTGCATCTTGCTGCTAAAAAGTATTCTGCAGGCCATCCTCAAGAAATGCTCTATGGACCTTAGTTTAAGAGTTTTCATTTCACTGTGTAGTCCAATAAAAAAAGCAGCAGCCTCCAAAATCAAACTTACTTTGGTGCTCTCTTTCTTCCATTCCTTTGAAAAGTATTTGCTAAGCTTCTGCTCCAGGTCTATAAAAACATATTCATTATCTGAAAGATAAGAAAAAAAGGAATTTAATGTTAAATTATTCGAATTTTTTAGTCATTAAACATTTAGATGACTCTACAAGTTATTTCTAAGCAATACATTTTAAAACAAAGCTGACCAGAGAATAGACAGGGCAGGGAAAAAATAAGTAAAAAGAGTACTCTTAAGTACATGTGCTACTCCAGACAGCATGGAAGGAAGGTCAGTCACACCTTCAAGAGATCCTGAGCTGAAGGTTCCCAACCACCTTAGTGAGAAATGCAGAATTCCTGCTTTATAATCAAGAAGCCATTTACAAAAGGGAAACATCATCTTACCGAATTCAGATTTTTATTGTTATTAAACAAGCAAGCCCTACCCAAGCTTGTATTCTGCCATCATGTAGCACTGTGGTCCAACATGGCACAAGTAACTAAACAGAGCTGGGTATTTGACAGGCTTCATCCTCTGCATGTGAAGGAGATCCTCTAAAAGGGTGAGAAACAAGAGGACCAAACACAAACGCCTTCCTCAGAAGGTCTGGTGTCTCCTGCTCACACCCAGCTTCTTTCATATAGAAAAAAGATGAATGAAAGGAAGGGAAACCTGGCCTGCCTCAAAAGACTAAAAGACCAGGACTTGCTCTCCACCCTAGTGAGAGCGAACAAGACACAGCCTGAAAGGCACATCATCTTGAAAGAGCTTTGTGCTGCTTTCAAAGCTGATGTTTCATAACACTGCTTACCAATTATCAAATACAAACAACTCAGGCAGTGAAAGATTTTTTTCCTGAGTCTTCAAGTCTCTTAAGGAAGAAAAAAAAAAAAAAGACAAGACCTGACAGGTGTTTCAGGCTGCAGGAGCAATGCCAGCTGAGCACATTCACCTGACCAGTCCCTCTACTCTTTGATCTTGCTTAGGACAGTGTTTTGACAGGTGACACAAGTGCCAGGATGAAGAGCTTGCTCCTTAGACATGAAAGGAGCAGGAGAAAAAAGAGGAGGGAAAAAAAAGGAAAAAGAACCCTTCACAAAACAAACTTCTGCCCCTTAAGACCAGCCCAGACTTCCAAATGAGAGCCTGCACTTGTGTCTGTATGGCAGATTCAGGCCTGGCATGGTCACTGTTACAGCAGGTGCTGAAGGGGCTCTGAGCTACCTCGCAGTCACCCTTCCAAAGCATTCCAGATCCTTAGAGGGACAGACACTGCAAATATTTGCTTTGCAAGCTTTCAAAAAACAAGCAAGCAAAACAACCCTCTATCGCCACCTCCTTCACCTCCCACCTCAAGTTAAAGAAACCACACCTGGTGCTATCCAGAACTGGCCCACACATCACCCTACTAGGAAACCTTCAGCAAAATATCACAAAAAGGATTTGGACACAAAAAGGACAATGTCCAAAAAACTCCTGTTTCCATCTACATGCTCTTTCCTGCATTGTGCTGATTGCAGCTGTGCTTTTAATATACTTACACTTCTGTTTAGCACGTTACTCTACATATCACATACAAAAACAAAACAGTATTTAACAGCACCATCAAAACGGCTATATGGAATTACTGAGAGTGTCGGTGGTGGGAATTTAAGTGCTGTAACACACCAGATGATATAGAAGTTATTTTTGCTGTTTTGACAAGAAGAGGAAGAGTTTTTATCATCACAGAGATCGCATCTTGTACCTGCCTCTTCACTTCTGCCTGTAAGACAGGGTGGCTGGGGGGCTACACTGGCCCCAGCCCTTCCTTCTCTAGGTCCATTAAGATCAGATAACACTGCCTTGAAGAGGCTGATAGAAGTCCTAGTCAGTGAGAGAGAGATGGGTTTGTTCATGTTGGACTTGTCTCTGTCCCTTGTCAGCTGCCAAGCTGGTAAGCATCACTCTGTAAAGCTTTTATTAAAAAGTAAGTAAAAGCTCGTTTAGCAATCAATGGCACAGCAAGTGACAGGAGTGGGATAACAGGAGCACGGCACCCAGTCCCTCCCTGGGCTTTGCTAGCCCTGGAGCAGAGCAAGTGCTGCACTAAGGGCTCCCCACACAGCACAGGGCTGGTCCTGATGGCACAGCAGTGCTGGGTAAAGCCTGTTTGGTTCTGCCAGCACGGTGGTCTTTAGCTGACACCTTGTTAAGAGGCTATAACAAGCTGAAGGGTCAGTTTTCCTTTCTAGCTCAAGAATGATCCCATGCCCAGAGGCATTTAGAGAAACACATTCATTATTCCTCAATCAGGAGGGAAAACTGCAACAGCAAGCACAGTGACATACCCCAAACCACCACACCACACCTGAATGCTGAGTCAGAAAGGGAAAAAGTGTGACAGAACAGTTACACTATAGTAAAGCCATTTGGGACCCACACCCCACAGCCCCTATTTATCTGTCATGTTAGTTAGGTTAGAGATGATTTTGTGAGGGCCCAGATGTCAGACCTGAGGACTCCAGGTTATTATCAGGCCTACTGAGAGGTGCACATAAACCACAAGAATAAGCCAGGCTACAGGAGGACACCCCAGTGTATCATCTCCTCCTGGGGGGTCCCACTCCTCCCCAGCCCCGTTCAGCATCCTCCCTCCTGTGCAAGAATGCAGCACTGCATTCCTGCCTTAATGAAGTTAATATTGCTGGAATGTCAACCTGCAATGTAAGCCTCCATCTACAAAAACAAGGAGGTATTTCCCTCTGCAGCCCTACTGGTCTGCGGATGGCTTTGGTTTTTTTTTTTCCCTTACACTGGATTAGTGATGAAACCTAAGAGATTTTTTGCCAGATGCTAAAACTGTCTGCTTTGAAAATAAGCATCTCTAACAGATATGAGGGCACCAAACTGCAGCATCCCTGAGCAGTGCTGTAAAGGACAATATAGAAATGCACAGATGGCCCCCTTTCCAGGGAAGAATAAATTTGATCTGTGGATCCAAACGGGGCTGGATACTCAGCAGGTACAAACTGTCATTGCTTCACTGGCCTCAGCTGAAGGACAAGTGAAAGGTACTAAGAAGCTGACTGAGAAGCATGCACGCATAAAATACACTCTCATCCACTTGCAGCTACTGACACTGAGTTCATAAATCTCATCTCAGCACTGTAGGTGATCTTACAAATACATCAGCTTCTCTTGAAAGGCTCCCCCATGTATGTGTGTAGAAACACCAGACCTGGAATAACTCACCAGTGCACTGCACTGCAATCCCAAGAAATGCATCTGGACAGCCCTTTGCAGTAAGGCAATTTACACATTTCTCCCAATTTCACCTTTAGAAATTCTCTATTGAGATTGAAAGTTTATGCTGTAAAAATCACATTTCAAAATAAGCAGTTACCAGAAATTAAAAACACTTCCACTCTGCAATATCAGCTTAGCACATTTTATGTATTTAAAAAAAATATAGGACACGCATTGTTGCAAAAAAATAATGGGCCAGGTCCCCAGTCATAAAAAAGTGACACAGTTCCAGTGAGTGATGCAGACTTACAATAGGCATTATTTACACTGCAGGAAAAATGGGAATAGAAAATTATGGCTGTAATACAGGGTCAAATCAGTTCTGAGTAATTGTTAACCTAAAGGCCATTATTTTGCATTAACCAGTTCCTCCTCATCTCAGTTTTTATGAAAAGTAAGTTCTCTGCATAAAAGCTAAGTAATGGTGAATGCCAAAAACCTGTTCTCCTCCTGTTCTCATTTTGGGCCAGCAGCACCAAGAAATTCCACAAAGGTATCCTACCAAGAGTCAGAGCTTGGGGCCCACAGGCAGCCAGGAAGATCCCATTAACAAATTTGGCTGAGTCAAATATATTTTAGTAATGCAACTAGACAGTCCAGAAGAATAGGATTCAAAATATGAATTAGTTCAAAGCCAAATTTCCACACAGCAAGCATTTTCTGCCTAAAAGAGAAGGGAAAAAATTATCCATGGCTATTGCACTTAACTTTTCCCAGATGCTTCAAGAAGCTTCATGGCAATACCACTATGTCCCGTGAGGTGCAACAGGAAAGGAATGAGAGCAGGACAGAGGGATGCTAGGGTTAGGGGAGAGCTGAAGCTTAAAAAAACCCCAAAACAACAAAACCCCCACACTAAAAAATACCTCACAACACATGCTGTAGATCTCACATAACCTGAGCACCAGCATGGATTTTTTTGTTTATTTATTGAAGAAACGCTGACTACACACTCCTTCTGCATGTGGAGCTCCCCAAGCTTCCAAGCCTTAGTGATTTGGGAAAATCCCTACCACATGGCATCTGCTCCTACCACCTCTACATAACTTCTTGAGGCTCCTGGTGTTACCTTTCAAGCCAATAGCAAGAAATGTTGTCCACTTTCTGATACCTGGTTGATTAGCCTACTAAAGGGTCTAAAAGAACTTGGTTCAGGATAACCTTGTGTTTTTAGCTTTAGCTGGAAAATACATTTATCCCAAGTGAAGGGGAGAATCACAACAGAGGCTGGGAATAAAGCAAGGGAGGTCATGGCTGAGGTCACTTTAGCTGGGATGGACACAAGGAGTATGGAGGGTAGCATGAAAAGAGACAATTATGAAGAATTTCAAGATTGTGTGGCTGTTAGGAACTGCTGAGATCTGAACACTGAACTAAAGGCTCATTCATTCCTGGTAATGGATAGGTACTGCAAGAATTTTATGTTGGCATCTTACATTTAGCAACAAGGCATGCCCAGGCAAAGATCTCCAGACCTCAGCAGTGTCACGGGGAAACAAGAAGAAGCACAAGAAGAGCTGCAGAACCACTTCCAGCACTGCTTATCCAGGGGCAAACAAACCCCTTGCAATTCTCAGGCTTGGCTGGATGCTGTACTGATACTGAAGGAGAAATGAACTGACAGTGGGTACAGGCAAAAATTGCCTTCATAGGAGGAGACCACATAAATCCTTTCAAGGAGTACTTTATACTCTCTGGACACCTGAACCCCTGCAATTCCCTCTACGTGGTACATTTCTGCATGTGTTTTTCTTACATTGCATTTAACTCATTTTAGGTACCAAAGTCACTGTAACAGAGTTGTACCTTAGGTTAGAATACAGGAGAAATTCATAAAGGAAATTCAACTATGTAAGCATATTTAAGAGAGGACAGGCAAGAAGCAGGGATAGTGAGGAAGGACTGGTGTGTAGAAATCATCATAAGGTATTTCAGAGAACTTTTGTTATTTGTCTCCTTTGAGACCCTTTGTTATAAGAGATACCCATGTAATATAAAGATAACATGGTAGCACATTCTGTCCATGAACTTCAGCACTGGGGGAGATACAGATGCAGGAGAGTTAACTGGAGGCAGAGTGGTTTTGGCAGAGCTAATTGCTGAGCTCCCTGCTCAGATGTGCTGGGCAGCATGGGCCTGGCAAGGTGAACAGCCATAGCTGTAAAAACCAAAGCATCATCCTTGAGGCAGGGGAGCTGAAGCAAAGGGATTTGGTTTGTAAGAAAGCCAGCCTGACAAATTCATAAGAGGACACAGACACAGTCGCAGGGTATAGGAGCTGCAGTCCTGCTCCTTCCCAATTGAAGGCTTCCATCTGCTTGGGTCAAGCAAGGTTTGCTCCTAGAGAGGCATCGCCCAAAACTCAGGATCGAAGGGATCTGGGTTATAACAACAAAGGAAGCCTGGCTGTTCTTTGTCTGCTGACAATCAGTTTTGTTTTAGAAGACTGAATGTGTCTCTGCACACACTTTCTGATAACAAGAGGGAAACCTCCTGCAGGGCACTAGATAAGGTTGACCCCACAGGAGGATTTGCCATGTAAGACCCAGCTGCTGAAGCCTATGGAACCAGATTGAACCTGGCAGGGTCACAGGATCTTTCACTGAGCAAACTACAAGAAAAAAAAAAGCACTTCAGCAGCAGGAGCATGCAAGATATAGCCTGCCTGATGATCCATGACAAAACTAGAAGAGCAACATGTCCCAAGGTTTGTGGGACCTCCCATTAATGCACATTCCTGAACCTGATTTTCAAAGTGATCAACTTCTTACAGAAAACCTTTTTTTTCTCCCCAAATACATTTGGTTGAAGTCGTTTTCCTCTTGAGAATAAAAAAACAGTTCAAGAGCAGAAGGGATGAAATATTCTGTCCTGACACCATTACTGTTACCTTTAATCCTGAAGCTTGCTCTCAGCATCTGCAACAGCCAGAAGAGAAGGCAACATATTTAGGCATCAAATGCTGGGAAACAGGCTCCAAGACCTACAACTTAGTGGTACAGCATTCATGGCTTGCAGTTTGCATGGTGCTTTGCAGTGCCATTCTCCTTTTTGCCACACTTAGGGGTTAAACTTCTGTTTATGATTAAGGACCCCAGCCTCTCCCCCTCACACACATACTTACTATGAGAGCAACTGAGCATTAGTGTATCTGTACAACGTCTGCAGGTCAAATGGGCTCCTAATCCAGATAATCCATGCAGTGTGATTGGCTACAGTTCTGTAGAAATCCTTTAATTTTCATTCTCTTGCTACTGCTGACAGTCAGGGTTTTGTTGACAAATTAGCAGCAAAGTAATGGATGCAGGTGGATTAGAATACCTTGTTTTGCATGTGGCAGTATCAGACCGCCAAAAATACATACACATTAAGAAACCAGGAAAAATGTAATTATTAAAATAGGATGGCTATTAAAAAAAAAAGTCTTCTTGGAGCTGCAGCACAGAGGTGAAAGCACAATGCAGGAGAGGATTACCTTGTTCAAAAACGTAGATGCTTCCTCTCCAATTTTTGGATACCTAACTCAGCCTTTCCTCCCAGAGCAGGCGCAGGCCTCCCCTTCACAGCCTCTGTGGGTGTACACTGACTGGCTGCTCAGCCAAGGCAGTCGACTGGAGCACCCACAAGGCAGCCCTGGGAATGCAAAACCTACCCAGGCCTCCCCCCAGCCTGACCTGAGAGCTTCCCTTGCTCGAGGTGATTGCTTGTTGTGAAGTCAAAAATCCCTGGGAAGCAGTCAATGCCTTAAAGGCGACTTCCAAATGCCAGACTCAGAGTGCTGCATTTGCTATAGAAGCAAGACCTCAGCTACCACAGGCAGCAAGGGGGATCATCACCAGTCTGTTGACCAAAACAAGGCACAGAAGAAATCAAGCTGTGGAACAGAAAAAGTATTTCCTTTCAGGAAAGCAAACAAGCAACCCCCGAAACAAAAAAAAAAAAAGAGATGTTCATTCAGGCTGCTGGACTCATGTAACTCTTTTCCTTGACTTTTTAAGAGCCTTCAAAAGAATTAGCTGCTCCAAAAAAGAATACTTTTGTGAAGTAAGAAGACTCTTTCCACTTAAAGCTGTGGACAATACACTCCAAAGTCCAGTCAGAACAGCTTTATTATGCTCTTTGGGATGCAGTGGTTATAATGCATTTCCAACAGGTTGAAAGGCATCTGCCACAATAGGGTATTTTGGGACCAGAACCCCTGTGTTTGCCAGGGTGAAGGGAACTGCTTCACAGAAAAGGTGTGTGGGAAGGAAAAAGCAGGGTATGGAAAATATGAAACAAGAAACATGTGAAGGGGGGAAAAAGTGAAAGAAATATGGGAAGAAAAGGAGAAGAATTCAAAGAAAATAGGGATGAAATTGCCCTGTCTTCTAGGAGAGGACAGCAGCTCCAGTTTCAGCCAAGATGTCCTGCCAGAGGAATAGGCAAAACCCGGTGTTAAAAACTGTCACAAAGGGGAGGAATCAGAAACATAAATGACTTGTGAAAAAAGTTAGGAGCATTCAGGTCTTCCTCACATTAAAAAAAGGTGCACTGATTTAAAGCACAGGTATATTAGATTTAAGGAATCTCACCTATGGAGATAAAAAGCTTATGTTCCTCTCAGTTTGAATGCTACGCTCAAAAAAAGCAGTTCTTATAGAACGGGAGCATAAAGGAAATGAGACAAACTTAGAAGAAACCCCTTATTTTATCCCACATGTTTATAAAGAGGCAAAATAAACCTTCTTTAGAAGGACTTACAAAAGACTACTGTAATTTCAATGAAATATCTAGAATTGCAGAGTGAATAACTCACTTGAGAATGTTTTTAGAGGAGAGAAAAGTCTTCCAGCACTTTTGGAAATGTGGGGAGGCAAGATAAACAAGACAACAGATACATTTCTAATTACTAGAAGTTGGGGTGTGGGAGGGAATGCCAATGCTCACACCATACCAGAAATGTGATCTCTCATATCAATTTGCTTAAGGCATCATCTTAACACGATTTCCTGGCCAACACTAAGCCATAGGACCAAGCAAACTGGACTTTAATTCATGGACTAAGAAGTTTTGTATTTCCCATGTGATACTTCAAAACCCAATGTGTTCTACTCATGCATTCAGTCCCTCAATATCATCTCAGTTTCCTCCCCACTGCCACATATTTTGTGTGTGACTTCAGAAGATAAGTAACACTTTCAGCTCCAAAGTCCTTTTAAAATCCACTTCCAGTTCAATACCTGTAGTTTTGAATATAGTAACAAATACACAGTGGACTAGCAACTCCCACTACAGGAGAGAAAGAAAGCCCCACAAAGAGGTGGAATCTAAGAACAAAGGTGGAGAACAAAAGCCCCCCCTCTACTCAATTTGTCTGCCCACATACCCAAGATCAAAAGAGCTCTGGGAAGGCTCTGCATAATCTACATACTTTGTGACCTTATTACAATCAAATTCCCCCCGCAGGCATAGCCACTGTGTATATATGCACACACTGTAAATACACAAGCGGGTCTGTGGATGTTTGCCAAGGCACTTGCTCGTGCATTGAGTTTGCTTACTTTTAACAATGCTGAGGCCAAAGAAGTGAGGCTCTTTAATCTTCACTAAATCACAAACTTGCTGAAAGAGCTCCTGTCCAGTGGCTTTGACCTGAAAGACACAACCAATCCAACGTTACAGATGGTTCCCACACCTGGATGGAGCAATTCTTTTTTTATGTAGGCCAATACATTTTTGGGTACTAAAGCAAAATACCCAAACACAACCATACCAGAGAACATGCTTTGTTTTCAGTATTATTGCTATTATCACAATATAATAATCATTACTAATTACAGAAATGAAAATACGGCCTTCTTGCAGTTTTTTTTTTGAGAGGTTAAGAGGAAAAAAAAAAAACCAAACCCAAACGTTTTCATTCAGGAGAAGCAGGAACAAAAGTACCCAAACAAACGCAAGACTCTGAGTTGCTCGTAGGTCAGAGATGCTCTGTACCCCACACAGAAGAGCTTGTGTTCTGGTTCCTGCTGACTTCTAGTTACACAGCCATTAACATCTTCATCTCTGGCAGCTGTCACCAAGAGCCTGTGAGCCCTTGCCTGTTTCCCTGCACACCGAGACCTTCCAACACCCCTGCCTCCTGCAATGCCCAGACTCCCCCAGAAGGAGCATGGTTCTGGTTACCTGCATGTGCAGACCTGGATGTGTACTGTGACTGGAAGATTCCCCCACTAAGTGTCCCCCCATCTATAGCCTCATTTCCCCCTGTCCCACTGCACCATCCCAGGAGTACTGACAGACAAACCACAGGCACAAACAGAAACCCCCCAGCCCACAGAGGCACAGGGGAAGGAGTTCACAGAAAGAGCAGATGGGGAGAACAGAATGGCACTGACACAGACAACCTCAGCTCAGGCCAGGGTGCAGCCAACTGCAGCTGCAAAATGGGCCAGGACCTTGGAATTTCATCACCCCACTGCTGGACGATGCAGATTAGCAGTGCCTGGAGGGGTACAGTGCAGTGCTACCTACTGAGAAACAAAGATGACAGGGCAGAAATCGACTGCTTAACTCTCCTACAAACCAATCACCATCCTAATTTTTCAAGCTGTAGGTATGCCACACACCCCAGAAACTGGCTTGCACTCCCCTCCCTGCCCCAGGATGTACCATGTCACTAGACATGGACAATGGGAAACAGGAGGTCATTTAAGTACTCATTTTCTTCTACTTGACAAGGCAGCACTAGCCAGATACTCCGGACTGTTTTACCAGCAGCTTTGAAGCCTGCACTACACCAATGCAAACACGTGTAAGCTTTGAGCAGGGAGGAGGGAGTACACAGTTCTGATAAGATCCAAACCCATATCTGGGTCATATTATGAGTCTCCGTGTGAGACTGCACCTGCCTCACACCTAAAAGCAGTGTTTGCTCAGACACCAAGAACACACATTTGGAAGGTGAAGTTTGGCACAGAGCAGTCCCCTTTGCCAAAGACACAAGCTCTGAGCATGTCCTCCTGCCTGGGAAGGATTTGCTAAGAAAGATGTGACCTACCTCTAGCCAGAATGGTTATGGGCATACAAGAGTCACTGGCAGCACAGGACTCTCTGTAAGTGCTACACAAAGAGATGAATTTTCTAAGTGGCAAGCTTTCATACCTAAGAGAAGAAAAACCTGCTTTAAGATACTTAATTCTAGGGAACTGAGCACTTCAAGTGACAGTTTTGTGGCACTCAGCTCTAAACAGCTATTTAAGCAGATTTCTTGCATAGCTGGTATGTGACTACCACCTTGTCCATTCTCCTCTTGGCACTTCCCTTCTGTATCAAGTTCTACTCCCAGCCTTAAAGGCTATGCAATACCAATTACACTTTCAATTGCTGTTTCCTCCTTCTACTTTCCCCTCTGCTCAAAGCAACCAATACTTCCCTTTGCATTTTTCATCTGGGCGCTTCTCCTTGGACTTTCCTCCCTATGCACATGGTTCCTGTGCCAAGATTGATCCCAGAAATGCTATGACTCATTCCTTCCACTGATACTCAGCTCTGCCCCACGTCAGGCTCAGGGCTTCTTTACACATGAAACTTAGTCCAAAGTGAAATCAAGTGCAAGTTTATAGAAGGTAACTGCTACTCCAAGGTCATTCTGTGTACAGATCCTCATGTGCATTAGTTACCTATGTCTATTTCTCTTGGCACATGTGCTTTGAAACATTGTTCACAGAACAACTGAAAGACTTCAGACCTATGCTTGCCATTCACCAACACATAGGACCTCACCAGACTTCCTCCACTCCAAAAATTTCTCCCATTTTGCCTTTCCCTCCTCAGGGCAGCTGGTGAGCTGCAGCACCCACTAGTTCCCCTTACTGCTTTGCTTCTCCTCATGTTCACAGCTGGTCCCAAGAAGGCAGTTTTACTCCTCACCATCCCCCCAAATTCACTGTACATTCAGAAAGGTAGACATCGAAGTTAATTAAGACTGTGGGGGAAGAGAATTTAAAATGGCTCCTGCTCTTCTCTCTTTAACAGCACTATCTGTGAAGGCGTAAGACAAATCCATTTTAAAGAGCAGGCTTCAAATCTATACGTGACCACATAAAACACATATAGGTAAACTCTTATCTGGAAGGGTGGAATTTATATGGGAGGGGGGAGGGAGGAATTACCTGCATAAACACTGTGCTTATCATGGGAAGGATCTATAATTTATTCTGCTGGAAAGATAACCATTCCTACCTACCTCACTGAGCTGCAAGCTTGTTTAGTATTTGCATTCCACACTGAAGAGGTTAAAAGGCTTTGGAAATCTTTAGTAGTGGCATTATTACCCTAATAAATGCACAAAGTATCATCTGTGGTTGTGCTAATTACATTTGGGTTCTACCAACATCACTAGAATATTGCCTTGATGTTTCTTTAAAAAGAAAGATCTCTCCAGCTATGAAATCTTAATTTTTGTTGCTGTTTTGAATGAATGTTGTGGTAAAGTCAAAAGCCAAATGAAAAGCTGTTTCTGGTGACTTGCCCAGCTGTAACAGGTCGTGTTTCACTCTCTATGCAATTAGGACACAACTGTGTGTTGAGGTCTCATGTTTTGGCCCAGACAGCTATTCCCTTTCACACGCAGGCATCTCCAAGTACATGCTTTCCCAACTTCCCAGACACGAAAGAAAGGGGCATCAGAAATGACAAGGGCAAATGTCTTTAAAAAGGAATACAAAGGGGTGTTGCAGAGGATTCCTCTGCAGGACAACGTGGTGATGCACAAGGTACCCCAGCTTTTTGGAGGGGCAGCAGGCTGGGATAGGACAGGGGAACAGCAGGGGACACAGCACTTATCCTCTGTCCCTGTCAGGGCTCAATGCAAAAGAAATTTCTTATGCTTATTAAGTATTTTGGAGGTATTAAAAAAGACATGTAGATGTAGCATTTAGGAACCTGGTTTAGTGTTGGACTTGGCAGTGTCATGTGTATGGCTGGACTCGATCTCAAGGGTGTTTCTTACCCCAAATTTAAGATAAACTGCAGGCTACCAGAGCATGAACCACTGCTGAAGGAACAGCAGCGTGCTCCGTTCAGGCACAGGCAGGGAGGAGCAGTGACAGCGCCAGCCCTGCTGGCACACTGCCCTCCTGCACACCAGCCTGCACCTTCCCCATGGCCGGCAGCTCTGCTATCTCCCATCTTTAGCCTCCCTGATAAGAGCTATAAGAAGGTGAGATTTAGGGTCAGCTGCAACAGACCATTACCCAGGCCTGTACACCTGCTGCCAAGAACTTAATTAAATCATCATTTTCTGCCTTGCACAAAAGCCAGCAGATTGCAGCAGCCTTCTGGGGCAGTGGATGGGCTGGGTTTGAACCAGTAACCTAGAAGCAGAGCGTCCCAGATTTTGCTGTTAAAGCTTTATTCCATCCAGCCCTTGGGGCTGTTTCAGTTAAGGACACTACACTTACACACAGCAGGTAGGAAAATTCCGGCATGGATTTTGAAGATTAGCACACACAGTTTCAAAAGCCACCGTTTCAATCAAGTACTTAAAATAACAGTTCACCTCAACTGTCTTCTCCCCCTCCTCATCCCAAAGCAGGGGAAAAAACCTACCCAAAACAAAGCCAAATCTCCCCAGCCCACACGAGTGCACGCACACGCTCACAAGAGAGCACTTATCTTTGAGACTTGCTTGTCCTCTGAAGGCCAAGTGCCTCTTGTCAGCTCAGTTTCTCACAAGTTCAAGGAGCAGCCGGCGATGCACAAAGAGGCTCCGTGCTGTGCACACACCGTGCCACCCCGGGCTGCCAGCTGAGCCTGCCCTGCTGTCACTCGTGCACACTTCAAGACACTCAAGGCAGCAATCAAAGAAATGAAGCGACTTACCTCGATTTTTTGTGTGTACGAGTACTCAAGAGGAGGGAAAAAACCCCACCCTCAGTGGCTGTTTGCCTTAGACTCTTTGAAGGGATCTGCAGGCTATCAAAACCAGGGATAGCTGGACTCTTTACAAGAGTAAACAGTCATGTGTTGGGTACACTTGCTAAGTAATCAAGGTATTTCAGGTTCAATTTTTAAAAAATTGCTGGATTATTACAGCAGCAAAACCACTCAGAGTTAATAAGAAGTAAATAACAACAGAAAAAGAGCAGAGGAGACCCCCATCCTACAACACAGGCATGACTTTTAATGAACTCTGCGAATGAGTTGAAGCTGCCCAATTAGAAAATGGAGCAGCAATTACCCTAAGCTGGCTAATAGCCTTTCGGTCAGCAGACCAGCACCAGGCTTTTGGGAGAACAATGGGAACTAACAAAACTGAACGGTGGCCGCGCTGCGGCGACCTCGCGGCACTCACCCCCACAGCCAGGCTGAGCTGCTCGCGGGTGGGCAGGAAGACGCAGACGCTCCGGATCTCTGGCTGCATCCTGCCTGCCAGCAGTGCCCTGCTCATGGTGGGCAGCTCCACAGGCGCCAGGGTATCCTCTCCAGACGGGCGTCAGGCTCCCTTCATCCCATGTACCTGTGGGAAAGGGGAGAGCATCAGTGCCGTGCTTCTGCTGGCGCTGGCAGCAGCTCACAGCACGCATGTGATGAGATGTTTAAAAACAAAACCACTCCCAACAGCCATCCATTTTCCAGGGGCAGTCAGTGTTTCCACCAGCATCACAGCACAAACCAGGCAGCGTCAACCTTTCAAACAGCTTGGAAGTCCCAGGAGAGTGCCATCAAGCAATGAAGCCTTCCTGAAACAACACACCAGACTCAAGGTTTCCAGACTCATAGAAGTGATAAGGCAGGTGGCACCTTGGGCCACTGCCTGGGAACACCCACGACATGGGGGAGTGCCCCATCCTTCAGCCAGGGACATCGCTCTCTCCCAAAGCAGAGATTTCAATGGGCTGTCAGCGGGCACATGTCAGTGCAGAGGACTTCATCTATGCTGTCCTCCCCCTCGCTCCATCCCTACTCCCTGGGAAACCACTGCCTGAAATCCTCGACCCCTCAACTCAAAGGAGGAGGTGGAACACGAACTCACAAGGCTGAGCCGCTGTATAACACCTTTTGTGAGGTAAGCACTGCCAACCTCCTCTCAAGGACTGAGCCCAGGCTGCACTAGCACCTTACAGGTGAAGTTCAGATATTAGCAGAAATAAGAGATGAGTTTTCTTTGCAGCCAAACACACAGTAGGCAACATCATCTTCACTTCACAGCTAGCTTAGACAGTTTCCTCAGCAAGTTGTTCCATTTTATGCACAGCCCTCTCCTCTCCAATGCTCTCAGCACTCCTCTCAAGGAAGTATCCTGTGGCACCTGATGAATCCTTCAGGAAGGGGAGAGGCTCCTCGAGGGTGGGTTAGGTATCAGTGCCTGCAGAGACCCCAACCAGCAAGAAACCAACCGTGGGGTCCACTCCATCCCCATACAAGATTTGATGGAAGTCAACCCCCAGCTGCCCTGAACAAAGGGGCTGACTCCCTTCCACCAGCAACACCTGGGCCCTCACCACCAGCACAGCAACAGAGGAGCTGCTAGATACCTGTCCCCAAAGTCCCCACTCACCCTGGGACAGGTGCAGAGCCAGCAAGGGCAGCCCCACGCACTGGCTCTGGCAGTGCCACCCTCTCCCACCTCCCACAGCCCAGCCCAATTTCAGGCTGTGAAGGGAGCCATGGGCTTTTCCTTCACCCTCCTCAATGGATAAAAGATGAGGGATCAGAAGCAGCAGGGAAGCAGGCCATGCTGTGCTAACACACAACACACGTGTGTGTGTGATTGCATGTAAGTTTAAGAAACATTTTGTGTTTAAAATCATGTTTGTCCTGGTTCAGGAGAAAATTATGGCAGAATCAAATTCTTGTGTGAGAGATGGGAAAAGCAAACCATCATATAGAGTACAGCAAACAGAACTTGGATTTATCTCTCTCCCTTCAACTCTGTACTCAAGTTATCAATTATTTTTTAAACTATTTTTTTAAAGCAAATAGAAGATAGATCCAGGAGTGTCCTTTTGCAAATACAGAAGCATGCACCTCCTTCCCTGAACCAGCATATACAATCCTTCTTAATAAAGCAATTTTTGATTCAAATTATGTAGAGCATTCCTTATAAGATCGAAGTACACACAAAAAAAAAAAATGCAGACAAGGAGGTTATTAAAGTATTTTTTTCAATACAAATATCTAGTTTAACAAGACCTAGGAGGTTTAAAAAGATTGCTCTAAATTAAAAGCAAGTGAGAAAAACACATTTGACTTTCTGTGACAGGTGAAAGCTGCTATTAACTGAAATATTAAGAGGAAAATTCTGATTTATCTTCTCTTATTGATATAATTATACTGACATGCTCTCTTAGGCTCCGGACTACACACTTTTAACAGCTGTATATAAATTACAGATGTCTGCAGAATGACTTGAGGGCAACAGGTCACCACTATTCTTGCCAGCTGATGTAATTTATGCCATAAACTTTATCAACAGCATAAAGACCTCGGAGTATGAACTTTTCAACATAAGGAGGTTTATCTTAATTGTCAAACGGCTGCACTGGCCAGTACACGTTCCCTCTCACAAGGAGATACCACAGCCAGTGAAGACGTTCATGGGGCTCAAAACAGAACTGAAAACAGGACGAAAAAGTGACCACAAAAAAAAAAAATAAATAAAACAACCCAAACACACGCACACAGATTCCTTTGGACAGCTGAAGAAACTGACTCCTACTTTCCCATAGCCTCTATAATAAAAAGCTTCTGGGAAGTTTTTTCCCACACGTGCTTTTTCCATTTGAATTTTTAAGAGAACAGCTGTGGACCCTCAGAACAAGGAAGCGAGAAAGGCAGGAGAGAAGGTGTTTTTCTTCTTATGATTCAAAACAAATGAGCTTGTGGACCCTCCCACAACAGGTAAGGGGTTAAAGAAAAAACGTCCTTAGTCTGAATGGGGAGGTCAAACAAGCCCAGCTCAAGCTTCTCTTCTTCAGAGGTATGTTAGGATGTGATAAAACATAATGAATCATTAACTTGCTAGCAATGCATGTTTACACCTTTTTTTTTAAAAAGTTGTGAGTCAAGAGTAACTGCCCAATGAAAATAAGTGACCAGAAGGAATGCTCTTACTTAAACATACACAATTTCAGACTGCCCATATGCCATTCTTTTGTTTACCACAGATTCCAACCTCTTAACCTCAATTAAACCATAAAAGCTTCAGCAAATGCACTGCAGATGAATTAATAAAAGCTGAAGTCAATCATCAGCCTCTGGGACACCCTACAGGTTGTTTGTTTTTATTGTGTTGCTTTTTTTAAACTAACATCACTTCATGTTCTAGCTCCTGCAGAAGTGCATTTTCAGATGTAATTGCTTGGTCAACGGCCCAGCAAGTCTATCAATTAAAACAGTCAAAGGCACTATTTATTTGTGTTCTTCTGGTATCAGACAGAAGGCTTATTAGTGCCAAGAGTGGTGGCACAGCTTATTTAGCAATGTTTATTTTACCTAAACACACACACAGAGGGTCTTTGGAAAACATGTCTGTCATTAACTTCAAGCCTTCTCTCACTCAGCAGCTCAAACATGGTCATAAAAACTCAATTAAGTCTTCCCCTCCTGTCTCCACAGACCCTCAAGTTGCCTCCCAGCACAGGGCCAGAACCTCAGCACTTGCTGGGTCAAAGCAGGAATGGATGAGGTTTCTCCCAGCAAGGTGGGTAAGAGCAGCAGAGCCCTCCACGGGAGGAAGAAGAGGAGTTGAATGAGAGGAAGGAGCCTGTTTGCTCCAGGTATCAGCAGGATGGCTCACTGAAACACCTCTCACCCCCCATATACCCATCCACACAAGGATGTCCTGCCACCACTGAATTTGGGGCCACGCCACTGCCAGCCCGTCTGGAAGAAGGTCTCATCCAGACAGCATGTGGGTTCACATAATGAATGCCACTGTATTTTACACACCAGTTCATAGCACCACAGCAAATTGGGTCCTAAGTCTCATTTCAGCCTCTAGGTACAGCCACAACCACATCTCAAGGGGATAAAGGGAATAGATGAAAGAGCCATAACTTACCAACTCAGAGTAGCAAAGCAGAACAAAGGTCTCATCTATCAAGAAAAAAAGCACAGGTAATTCTGTGCTTCTCTCACAAATGCCTGGAAACAGGCTTTTTAAGGTTTATTACAGTAAAACATCTGCCTTTGCTAGAGCTGATAGAGAATGAGCACTGAGCATCTTCCTGATGAAACCTTACCACAGTGGCCCTAAGGCCTCTTAGCAAAAATTGTCCAGAAACATTAAGACTGTTCTTAATATTTTCCAGACACCATCCAGAGATGTCTTAGGCCTCTAAGAACACTAGACTCTTAGGCTGCAGTTTCACAAACAGCTTAAGCAGCTTTAATCAAGGCAGTCCTGCAGCAAGACAGACAGACAACTGCCTGGAAACAAATCTGCCTTTGGCAGCAGCCCACACTTGGGCTGCCTTGTACTCATGATGAAACACAGTCACAGAACTGAAAACCCCCCTCACCTTCCAGGTATTTTGTCCCCACACATACACACTGTAGGGCACCAGTACTATCTGCAAAAGAGAGTAATAAACAGCCTGAGCAAGTAAAAGATATGATGGCATGTAAAAGCCTTTCTCAGCAATTTTTTAAAACTCCACCCACTCCTTTGACTAACCCCTGCAATGATGAAAATTTCTCTGAGAAGATGCATCAAGCAGGAAGGAGTGGAAACAAAGTTGCTTGTCAGGGCAGAAAACAAGACTGAAGCTAAAGAGCTTTATGTCATGGCTGTAAGATGATGTGAAAAGTGCCACCTGTGACCAGCAGGCAGGACAACTAGGTCACATCCTGCAGCAAATTCCCAGAAGCACACTGACTTTTCAAATGTGTCTACCTCAGCACCATTCCAGGACTAGCATGACACAACCAAGGGCAAAGATGCCACAAAGAGATAAGGTACCAAATTTGGTATCCACATGCTGCTTTTGGGGTAAAATACACACTGTCCTCAAAAACTGATTACTACTTAGTAGGAAACCCCTGTTCAAAGCCGTTGAACAAAGAATACCAAGACACTTCCTAGTCACTTGGGTGCTCTGAAGAACTGGATTCCAGAAGCAGCGCAGCTTGGCTGTGGGCAGGTGCAACACTGCCAGCACAGACAACTGGCTTCAGCCCACAGGAGTGGGAGATGCACCTGCAGCAGGGCTTCTGCATCTGCTCACATCTGACCACAGTCCTCTCACAGGGGGGATGTGGGCCTGGCCCTCACCTTTCCTTTAGGATTTTCAAGAGGTGCAATGCGAGATGCAAAAACTCCACGGCTGTGAATCCAAGCAGATGCGACAGATGGGGGAATCACTGAGCATTGGTCTTAGAGACCAACATCCTTTTTTCTTTCTTTCTGTACAAGCAGCACTCCTTGGTGACACTGAGCTTTAACAATAGCAGGGAAAATGCTTTCTCACTAGTCTTCATTGCAGGATTAGATGCAGCTCTTAGGCATGACTGCCCACACCCCCACCTTGGTGCCACGAAGTCTTCCTGTCCCACATGAGGCAGCACAAGTGAGCTCTAGAACAGGAAATGTGCCCTAGTGCTTGTAGCTCTTCTGCTCTGCACTGCCCACAACGTGGCCGCTGTGCTATGCTTAGGAAGCAGGGATCTCCCAAAATTCCGTGGACACCCATCCCTGACCCGGGACCGTGCTGCTATGCTACTCTGTCTGTAGGCTGCCCGAGTCCTTAAGCTCAAAGATAGGGACAGCTCTCCTAACCCAGGGATGGTGGCATTCCCTTGCAGCCAAACAAAAGTGACTCATGATTTTGAGTGCACTAACTAGTCCTCAAGGAGAGGAAAAAATGCTTAACAAAGGACAGAGTACCAAAGGAGGTGCTCCTGCAGGCATGGAAGCACGAGGGCAGGGCAGTGGTTGCAGGACTGTGCAGGGCAGCTGCCACGCTTCCATCCACCTCTCCCGTGGGATGAAAAAAGCTCCTCAGCAGTTTGCTACCTTTGAGGACAGGACAACATGAATCACTTTATGAACTTAATATCTACCTGAAACCAAAACTGAGTCCAGGAGCTCTTTGAAAGAAATAGACAATGAGTATTAAAGGCTTCAGGCAAAAAGGGACGAATTAGGATCTCACAGGGATTATGTTTTTCCATCTCTTCCAAGTGATGGAAAGTGGCTTTGAATTTTTGTACACAAAAACATGCAGTCTTTTGAAATACATTATTTTATCAGAAGCACATGCAAAACTTAGTAATGTACATGTTTTAAAGAACACCCAAACTGTAAAGTCTGCATCTAGAGCATGCAATTCCTTTCCAGCATGCTTTTCTTCATGGGAAATCAAACAATTTTGTTGTGGCAAGATCAATGGATCAACTGATCCTTTCTTTCCACTGACTGGTAAAAGTAGTAGTATGTACCCTATTGCATCTGACTGCCAACATGTAGTTTCTCATTGCAATGAATTTCTTTACTCCTGCACAATCTACTAATGGATTTGTTTATTCAGTACCAATCACTTCTAAGTCTTCCTCATACTTCATAAATCAAACATATTAATTAAAGTTTAAGAGTAAGTGGCAATTTAAGGTATCAATTGGCCTAGGCAACTGAAGAAGCACAAGAAAGAACAAGCAAAATATGGGATTGGGCATGAGCCAGCCTCAGTATCCATTACGCCTCACAAAGGGCAGCTGCAAAGGAAGCCTGCTCAGAAATGCCAAGCTCCATTTTCTCAGCTGGATCCCCAACACACATCACAGGAGATCTTGCCAAAGTTAAGAGAGGTGAACTGCTGGAACAGCTATTCAGTAACAGCAACCTTGCCCCCCTCAAACACACAGACATGTCTCTTTTGAGATGCACCCTTGGGGAAATCTCATTTATGGGCATACACACGACAGCTGGGAGAGCAGTAAGGACAGTGCCGGTCCAGGACCTCAGTGTGAAGAACAACAGAGATAATTCAGTTTAGCACTCCAGTGCTTGGCAGTTCTGCCATGCACTGCAATCTTTAGTAAAGACCATTCGTCTTTTCTATCTATGGGAAAAAGGAGAGGCAAAGTACAGGCAGCAAGTTCTATACAATAAGGGAAAGTGAGGCTTCCTTCACAGCCACTGCAACTGTCAGGAAGCTTAGGAAGAGCAAGGAAAGCAGCAGAAGGACCTGGCATCTCTACTGGCAAAAGAGAAGCCCCTTCGTACAACGTACAAATCACAAACTCATGACACCTCCCGACCCAAAAGCCTATCAGTTAATTCTCCAACTGGAAACATATTCCATTTTTAGTCTACCAAGGCTATAAACAAGATTTCTCCCAAGGGGATCTATTATACTCTTGCCTCAAGCACAACAGATGAGAGATACTCTTCTACAAGCCTGTCTTTGCACAAGTAGTTTTACAGGGTAGTATTTTTTCACTTGATCTAGGCTGGACTGATTTGGAATGTATCCCTAAGACTCCAGAAGTACTTTGCAGAGCTGTCCAAAAATTTCTTCATTTATATTCTCAGCAAGATCTTGTAACAGTTATAGAAGCAGCAGACTACAAAGTCTTTATTAAATAAATAAAGAAAGAACAAAGCATAATTATAATTTCACAAGCAATACCTTGAGTTGCAGGACAAATAAGGAAACACGGGTTTTTTAAACAATGTAACAAATTCTCCTGAGTAGGAATTGCTTTGCTACCAGTAATAACCAGGTTAAAAAAAAAATTGGCTTGCTTCCCCTGAGGAAGGGGAAAGTCCACTGCTGATCTCATTGCATCTGAATCACTATCTAAATATTCAGACCAACTAGGCACCTTGTTCATCAGTTTGCTTCTAACTTCTTCCCCCTCAAGTGTACAGCTAGTTTTGAACATATTCAGAACAGAGATGAATGCTGATTTATGTGAAGTGGACAAAAAGAATAGATAAAACTCCACCTGGAACACAGCTTGCCTCTTTACAAGTGTGAAAATGACAATCTGCCAATACCTTGGTAAAATTAACACAAACAGCAGGGTCTTTATGATTAGATGCAGTTTCAGAGACTGCACACAGCACTGCCAGACATCAACTTCAGCAAAGCAATGGGGAAATGGGAAGACACGGACAAAAAAAAAGAAACAGAACAAAAAAAACCCCCAGCCTTACAGAGTGCTGCATTTTTGAGGTGATGCAGAATTGTGCAAAAAGAGGAAATAGAGGGAAAAAAAAGAAAAAGCAAACATAAGAAATGGTTAAAAAAGAAGCAAATTATCTTCTCCTGCGATTCTCCAGGGAGCAGCTCCTCCTTGTCAGGGGATTTTGTTTGGGCCAAGCCCACTGTTTGTCTGTGCTCAGTTACTAACCACACACTACGAGTTAAGGTACCACTGCTTAACACCACTAAGATAACCAAGCAGCAGCGCGGTAACAGGGGACTTTCTGCAGTAAAAGAAGTGTAACCCTGGAGCACAGTAAGCATGCAAGTCATTTACATTGTCTCACATTGGAGGAACAGTGGGGCAACGACTTTACTACAAAAGCCAGCTGATAGAGAGCTAATCACTGGATTCATGTTTTTACCTGCAGTGTTGGGAACAGAAAAGTGCTGTAGCTTTAAAGTGCTATCAGCTTTGATTTAAGAAAAAAACAACCCAAATCTAACAAGAAGAACCCCAAAAACCCACAAAAATTCACCTATAAAAAACCTAAATGATATGGCCCTCACCTGCTGTCTAGAAACTTCTATCAAAAAAAGACTTACAAGAGAAAACCACGTGTTTATCCAAATATTTTTGGTGTCACAGGTGTTTATCCCATTTTATCAAGTTTGTTTAAAAATCCAGCTAACAACAACAAAAATTCTAAGGGGAAAACAAAATGTCCAAAACGCACAGACAGTATTTGTTTTGGTAAACCAGTGCAAAGAATCACTACAACTCATGTTCTTCAATAGCATTGCGTAGACTTATTGTTGTCTTACTGTTTTTTGTTTCCTCCCCTCTTTACTTCCTTAAGGTCATCTCTACAAGGAACACAACCCCTGCCCCCCTTTTGGATTCCATTTTTTTCTGATTTTGGCACTTCTAATTTGAAGCCAAAACACAGGCTACTACACAGATTTCCATCATCACCAGTGCTGAAACCAGAACACTTTGATTAAGAGTGTTTAATTGTACAACAATGAAATGGGAGGAATAAACAACAGTGAGGCAAAGGCATTCTGTTGTCATTCCAAGTTTTCCAGGAACAAAATAAAAATTTAAAAAGCTAAACAAATTAATAGGTCACCAATATCCAAACAGGTGTGGTTTGTTGGTTTGGGTTTTCAAAAACATTTTTGAAATATTCATTGTCAGGGCCCGGGCATCACAGCAGTACTCTGAAGAAGGGACGAGGTTCAGACAGTGTGCTACTTTTCTGGTGTGGTGGAAAACACAGATGTGCATTTTAAATGCCACGGGGGAGTTAACCTGAGAGCCTGTCACTGCCGAACAGCAGGAGAAACATCTCTGGGATGCAGACGATGACGACTTCTCAGCACAGGAAACCCAAAGCCTTTCTCTGTAAATCGTTACCAAAAAAGAATTCCAAGAGGTGGAGAAACAACGAGGTATGGAGACTTTTCCCTTTCTGACGGCCACCCTTCTCCCGCGCACACACCTGCCGGGACGCTCTCCTCCTTCCCCGTCCCGCCCCGTAGGGGTGCACCAAAGCCCCTCACGGCTGTCGGGCCACCAGCCCAGCCCCACGAGATGCCTCCAGCCCCGAGCCCCGAGGCTGCCCCGGGAGGAGGCGGCCCGGGTGCTGCAGCCCAGCGAGGGGGACCCGCGGGGCCGTGTCCCTGTCACCCTCCCTCGGCACCTGCGAGGCGGGTGGCAGCCACCCGAGCACCAGCTGGGACGCGTCCCACACTCGTGCCGTCGCACGGCCCCTCGGGAGCTCTCTGGGACGCGGCCAGCGGCCTCGGGTGTCTCCCGTCGCGCAGCCGGTGTATGGCTGATCCCGCCCCAGCATCGCCCGGCACCGGCGAGACCACCGGCAGCGCCCGCTCCACGGCACCGACAGACGGAGAAGTTACCGCGGCTCCCGGCTCCTCCGGAGCCCGCTCGCTCCTGTCCCCAGCCTGTGCCCGCCCGCTCCCGCTGCCTCCGTCCGGGAGCAGCAGCAGCAGCCACGAGCGCGCAGGGACACCC
>VZRO01008453.1:1681250-1713304 GCA_013397915.1 Daphoenositta chrysoptera | reverse complement strand
GTTTTTGGAGGGGTCGGGGAGGGGCTGCAGTGCCCAGGGAGGGGAACGTGCCTGGGAGCAGCTCCACCAGCTCCCAAATCCCGGCGCACCAAACCATGGCCCGAGCAGAGCCCGCCGCTTGCGAACGCCCCGGCGGCCCTCCCTCTGCCTTCTGCCACCAGGCAGCACCGCAGATTTCCCTGCCCTGGGAAATCCTGTGCCTAGATAAGAAAATACTGGGCGAAAAAAAATGGACGGAAAGCCAAAAATTAGCATACAATCCTGCAAGTGTAAGGGAAGCAAAGGGATGCCCTTTTGTGCTGTGTCATCCTGCTTCCGAAATGAGAAATGGGGGATGAAAGGAGAAAAGAAAAGGGGCACATTTAGGCTGAAAATTTCCATGAAGTAATGGCGCTAAGATGATTTGAATTACCCACAGGATGAATTTAGCCTGACGTGTAAAATCTATTTCTACCATTATCACTGCTAACCTAAGCCTATTCACAGATAATTACAGTCAAGTGCTTACCGTGCTCTTGCTCATCTGTTTTTCCCTCCTGCCCATTTAGTAAATGCATCAGTTATGTATTAACACTGGTATGCTGTGTCAAAGCAGCAAGAGCTTTGAAATTGGGCAGCAGGAGCGGAACAAAATATGACAGGAAAGAACCAGTGAAATCTGTAAACAGAGGGTTATAAAAATGGTCACTAGAAGTCAGTCATGTTCTAGAAAATTAAGATCTTAGAATGAAATTATTTGAATTTACAACAACGTCTATGCAAATGGAGATCAAATGTGGTAAGTTTGGCTAAAGTGTTTCCAATTTTTGCATTACTTGGGGCAAAACAGATCCAAACACGAAGAAAAGCCATTGCCTGTACCTGACTTAAAATGCTGTTGAAATTCACAAAAAGTTATCTTCTGCTGTGCAGTGTGAATCTCCTGCACAGGCACATTCCATAAATATTCTTCCCTCCACCATGTTCTGGATAAAATTACTAATGTCTAGGTCCTGTCCACTTTCTTCCTCATCACATTACCTGGCACTGAGTAAGGGGTTTGAATGAATTCCCAGCTCCTGTGCAAAGCCAAGAGATGACCAGGAAGAGTGCTATGATATCTGTCCACGCAGGAGGTGACATCAGGAAAAGTGCCTGAAGTATGGGATTTATTCCACCCAGAGAGTACATTTTTAGGTATATTTGTAAAAGAGGCATCTAGATCTCCCCTCATGCCTGATAAATTCCTTCTGAGCAGTTGGGTGGGTGCCCAAGGGTGGAGTTAGTCAGGCTTTGCTCTCGCCTCTGAAAATGGAAGTCAGGTTTAAAGGTGCTCCACAAGCCCCACGCAGCCCCCTTTTCTTGCAAATAGGGCTCTGCCCCTGCCCTTCACAGCAGCACCACTCTGGTCAGAGGCTTGCTTACCTGTCATAAGAGCTCCTGCCTATTTTAGTATTTTTCTTGTCTCTGGAGGGGGTGGTGGTTCCTTTAGTGCCCAAACGAAACAATTTACCTGAAATTGAGTGTTTCAACCTGTCACTCTTCAGGAAGAAGAAATGCCTTCTTCCTGAAAATAAACAGAGCTGATATGAAAGCTTATATCAAGAAATAATAATCACATTTCACCAAACTTCAGTGGTTCTAGAGGCTGCCTGGAGGTGTTAAAATGTCTGCTGCAACTCACCTCGTTAAAGTATTTCTGTATTGAAAGCTATTTCATGACATTATAAACATTTCATCAAGTTATAAAAACAACTTAGGTATCTTGTAAGTATAAAAAGTCTTGAGCACTGAAACCCCTTGTAAATAAAGAATGTGGCTGTGAAATATAATCCCAAGGGGATTGGTTTCTGTCCTCTAGAAAGGACATTACTTTGAGACAGGCAAAGACAAAGTAAAAGCTGGAGATGATGGCTGGGAAGTGGAGAAAGGCGAAAGTAATAAAAAATGTACACACAGGGGCTGCTAATCTGCAATGACTGTAAGCATGTCTCAATGACTTCAGTTCTGAATAAATCATGCTATCTATACCAAGGTTATCTCCTTTTGTCATCATACATCAAGTAAAGATGAGAAACACAAGTCAGCCTGGTTCACTTAAAGTTACTTCCAAAATGTATTCAAAATCCATAAAAGGTAGGAAATGTTCTCTAATTCTTTGTATGTATTAGTTATGTCACATTAAAACTTACCATTATTGCTGTTTCAATCTTTTATTTCAAGGTTGAGGATTGAGTTTTGGGGGTTTGTATGATTGTTTGTTTTTTCCATGGGGAAGATATCCACAGCCTCTTCAAAATGATCCCATAAAGGAGTCCTACTTTTTAAAAATAGCTGGTTCTATTCCTTCCATTAAAATGACAGAAGAAATACTCGTCTCAGTAACAGTAAAAGCAACTTTTAGAGTTACCCCTTGCCATCTCTGGTGGTAAAACTGAGCTCCAGCAGAGGGAAGTCCTGCTGGTACTGAAGAGAGTTCCTTGGGGGTTGGTCTCATTCTCAGGGGGTGCAGTGGGCTCTGGACACTGCCCCAAACATAGCACTTGGCCATGTAGATGTGAGCAAGCTGCTGAAAGAGGGTCAAAGCCCTTCAACCAGGCATCTTATGCTGTTGTATCTTCCTTTTCAGGCCACTGAGAAATTTCATATTAAGGTACATAGCACTTTATAATGCCCATCCCATATTTCTTACAGTTGTTCTACTTCCTTTTAGGTGACAAATACACTTTTTCATCAGTTTTTGTGTTGAAAAGAATTATAAGAAAATTAGAAATAGGTAGTAATTTCCAATCACCATGCACATATCAGTTACATGGCTGTCTGTGCTCATCAGCTTTTTTTGGTTTTTACTTACTCTGCTGTGACTCTGCAGGGGTGAAAATAAGTAGGGTAAGTACTTTTAAGTAAATAGAGATACCTTAGTCATGCTTTCAGTCATATGTCAGGTGTAGAAAGCCTGTCCAGAGTCCCTGGACTGACAGGTATAAGGTAATTTCAGATATCTACAGCATTTTTTGCTATCTAGCTGCTCTCTCCCCTGCAAGTTCACCTCTCTGAAACAAAAAACAGTATTCCCAAAAGTATTTGAACTTGATTACTTCATTTTACTTCATCCATGAACATCCATGTGTGCATCCAGGCTTGTCCTCCATTTCAAAGGAGGGGAGCATCTTTGGCAGTGGTGCACTGGGGATGCCCATGGTGAAGATCGGTCTTCTGTGTGCACACAGAACCTGAAAGCAGGGATGTCATGACCTGCTGAGGAGGCAGAGAGAGCATGGCTCGTGGCTGACAGTGTCCCTGCCTTGGGGTCTAAGCTCCTGGGTGGCAAGGGGCACATTCCTGCTCTCTGTGTTTAAGGCACCTAATTTATGGTACGGTTTCAGGTTACAGCTAAACTGGTCCAGCCAAAAGGAATGTTCTGCTCCTCTCCCTCTCTGCCTTCTTCTGCTGCTTCTTTGGAGTGCACCCTAGTGATGGTGCAGCTGCAGGGTGAATCGGTCCATTTGGCCTACCCTAGGAAAATTGATCTATTTTTATAACTCTGTGCTGAATTGAAGAACCTTGCTCCAACAAGATACAGGGAGGGATGGCAAGGACTGCAGTTGGAGTTGCTGCAGTGGCAAACAACCTTTTCAGCAGGAACCCACTGCTTAATAGGGTTTACTGAAATGTCAAGTGGCACCTGACTCACAGAAAGAAAAGGACTAAATCTTAAAATTTCATGCTTTGTAGATTTGATGTGAAGCAGAAGAGTGGGAGTGGATAGCTGGGGTAGCTGCAAGTGGGAGATAGTCTACTATCTAAGAGAAGCTACTTAGCAGAGGGAATTCTCCAACTTTTCATACCATGCCTCTTCTCTTTGGGAAGAGTTTTGGGGTTTCATATATACCTGCTTTTCCCAGTGTACATTCTCCTCCTGTCTCCCCGGCATGGGGCACACCAGCCAGTTTAAGAAAGAAACAAAATACCTATCTCTGACTGGCCGTGGGGGATCCCTCTCTCTTCTGTGACTGTAAAGATCATCTCACCTAAAATTAGGCGGAATAAATAGCTCTCAGTAGTCCAGGTCTGCAAAGGCACCTGACATCAACGATTTGAATTAATTCGGGCATGTGAATAAGTCCTCAGTTGTCTGGACCTTAAGTATTTGATTGCACTGCTAGCAAAGAAAATTTGGAATTTCTTGTTTAAATTTAGGTGGGATGACAGAGGGGTTTGGATATGAAACGCTGTCTGCGACAACTTCAATTTTGGGGACTAGAAGCTTGACCAAGTCCAAGAAGATATGATGAGCCCTGTATACACTGGGGTAAGACTTGGGTCTGTAAATAACACTCGGAGATGTTTGCAAGGACTTGATCTACAGAATTCCCCCTGGCTGGGACACAAGTCTTCACGAGGACAGGTGCATTTCCTTACTGAAATTGTCAGTAACTAGTTGTTCATGCTAATTTACTAAACACAAATGTAGTGTCACTGCAGGTGCTCAAGCAAAGTGCAACCTCTTCTTTGTCAGGATGTAAGCTAAATAACATCATCCATCCTGTATTAACTTACCCTGAGCCTTACATGGGATAAACTGGTGAATGAGGCCAGATACAATGAGATAGTGAACAAAAAACAATGTCAAAATTTATTTGTGTTTAGTCAGTAGCCCAGGAATGAGAGCTGGGGTGGTTGTGGTGATGAGCCGGAGGAATGCTGCTGGTATTAAGAGCTCTTTGCTGTGTCACACATTCCTGTATTTTGTAGGATCTGAAGGAATTAGCCTCAGGAAAGCTCAGAGTTTATTTCAGGTGGGTAAACTCTGTTTTCTGGCCTTTTGGTCGGTGGTGGGAAACATTCATAGCGATTGAAGGAGAGATCAAGCGGCTAGATAAGAATTTGTTATCTTCCAGATGGCAGGTTATGAAAGCAGAGAAGAGGGCTGCGTCTGTCAGGTGTAGGCTAGGAATGACAAAGAAATTTAACTCCATTCCAAAAATGTTAACCATATTGTTCACGCTCAGCAGTGAGGGGGCCTGTGGCTGCTGTGAGATTAACCTTGTGACCCCGACAAGAGTTTAGACCAGCCTGTCAAAAGCATTATGCTTGAAGGCAGTAATCGTTCTTTATTAGAAGAACAGTTACTTTGCCTGGTTTCTACTGCCCACCTATGAATTGCATTTTGGCTGCAGCACCACCTTTAGGAAATGGTGTGTAGTTTAATTATTAACAACAGCAGATTCCTAAAGGCTGTGGACAGCCTCTTCAGTGTGGTTTAATTTGCCCTTTAAAAGTAGCTCGATGTAAAAATGTACTCATCTGGTATAACAGTGATTTTCCACAGGGCTGTTGTGGGGCTGGTAGTAGACTGTAAATTATTTCAGAGCATGTAAATATTTTTGTTAAAGGAAATTGGGAAAGTTTGTGCTTGTTATTTTCAAGCAGAGTTGAGAACTAAGTTTTTAGAATGGCTGTGCCTATTTATGGCCATCAATTTCGGATCATCCTGTGAAAGACACCTGTTTGAAGAGCTGCAGCACTGAAACCATTGCAGCCTCGGTGGTCCAGAGAAAGGCTATTATGTGGCATTAAGAGCTCATACAGTTGTAAAAAGTGAGTGAACTTTTGGGCCCAGAGGCTCTTCAGTAGGTTTGCAGAGTCAGCTGCTCCTGAGTGCTCAGCTTCCATGGCTTGGGGAAGCTGTGGCTGCTCTGCCAAGTCCTCAAAAAAAAAAAATTACAGTTGTAATGGTTTCTCACAGTTGTGGGATTTTTTCACATTCTCCATTGACAAGTTTTTTCAAAGATAAAGTGTGAAGTGATTTAGTATTTTGTTCAGTAGGCTGATTCACTCAGTTTCACTCTCTAGTGGTTCAGGCATTGTGTCACAACTGTATTACAGCATGTGCTTGTAATAAATATGCACTGAACAAGAAAATAACTAATTTAGGCCACAGGATATATTCATTGTGGTCATAAAAACCAGTTCCAAAATACATGAAAAGCATTTTTTAAGGAAGAAATACTCCTTTAATAATATCATTCTATATGGAAACTGCTGCAGAAACCTTATATCCACATCAGACCACTTACACAGTTTCCTGCAAACATCTGGATCCTTATTGCACACACTTGCCTAACTTTTCATCTTTCTGACCCCTTAGGCTCTGTGGATGCTGGGAGTTACATTTGGGAACATCTTCACTGAACACACCTCCTGCTTCTTTTTCTTGCCTTTATAACATAGAGGAGACAGACAAAGGATGTCATTTCTACTTTTCAGGAGCACTGTGGCTGTTCATACTAATAAAGCAGTCTGGAAGTACAAACTCCTACTGCTGCAGACTACTTATACCCTAGAAGAAGTTAAAACAGTGGTATTCCTCTAAGTTCTCCTTTCCCAGTTCCCATGCTGCCCACTTTGAGGTGTTTGATTTATCCCTGTGTTTATTTTGATGGGGATGCTGTCACCTGCTTTTTGCTATCGATAGATGCTGCCAGTGTGATCGTGATAGGGCACGGTCAGCTGCAATCTCCCTTGGGACTGGGAGGATCTCTCTCCTAGCCTTTCAGGACAAAAAGCTGCAGCAAAGCCATTCATCTCAGGGTACGGGCATTACACCCCAGGGGGAGGTGCGGAGTTTTTAATGCATGAAGTCACTGCCATTCACAGCGAACTAATGAAAACACTGTCTTTAGCTATGTTTTAAATCCCTTGGATGCCTGTGTGTGTGCGTGCGCACTGAGAAACAGATAATTGATACTGTGAGGTCTTTGATACCTTTTTTCAATGAGGCTAATTGTCTCTGCATAATTTTTGGACAAGCCTGCAATGGTGATGTTTGGTTGCTGCCCGGGATTAGCATGTTTAGCAATAGGAGAAGGGGAAAAAGAGAGAGATGGCATCCAGTACCTAGGTGATGGGCCCGGCTCAGTGACATGCATCTGAATAAGACATGCCTATTTAACCCTAGAATCATTTTTCTAGCTAATCATGGAATGTGCATGACATTTGTTATTACTGACATTATAATGCATCCATTCACACTACTAGAACTGCTAAGCTGTTCCCACTGAAAGTAATGGGAGCTTTGTATAAGCTGAAGAGAAGCAGAATTGGGTCCCACTAGAGCAGGTCAGGAAGTTTCTCTACTCAGCTTTATTTTTAGGGAGCTGGATAATTGAAGCAGCAGCCCCCCTGCTGCAGTTTTGGTAGGAACATGTTGGACAGTTATATGCTTTATAGTAATCTTTACTTCTACATTTTAGGTTGCTTTAAGAGTATCTTTGAATTTTTTGGCTTTCACGAATGTAGTTTTATGTGATTTTGCTTTATCTTTATTACAGAGAACAGTGTAATTCAGTTTTCATTCCCATCAGAAGAACGGTGTGATCATGAAATCACCTCAATGCATGGCAGGTGAGCTAGAAAGCTGAGGGACCAACACTGGAATCAAGAGGATTTCTTGTCCCAGTTTTGTCCCTGACAGTGACCAAAGTGCTAGCCATTTGTCTTACTGATTTTGCACTGGGTAAAACACATCATTGGTGCACTTGACTTGCCAGCCTCTCAGAAGTGCTACAGAAATGTCCGAGGTAATGTGACAAAGTCACAGCAGTGAAAGACACAAGTAGGAAGACACATGGTCCAAAACATTAGACACTTAACTCACTGATGCGTATGTGCATGTTCTGGCACCCTATGTATATTTGAAAAACTGGGCCAAAATGTACTAGGACAAGATGTCAGTATTAAAGCACTCTGCAGTCTGCAAATAGGTGTGGAACTGGGAAGCCTTTGGTTCCCAGGCAGGAGTTTTCTCAGTCCTAGTTGTAGTTACATATTGGTTTGCTGTTGCACAACCACAGAATACCATAAAGATTGTTTTGTTCACTGCATATTTTCCACTTACCGTTTTTTTTAATATCCTTTGGAATACCTCCTCCACTTTCTTGTTGAGAACAGAAACTAAGCTCACAGAACAGGCAGATTTCTGTTGTTTCTCAATCTATCTGGCAAGCGAATGGTCTGATGCCGACATTTTCGTTAAACTCGAGGTGATGTTAAGGAATTGATTTGTCCCTACAATGCCCTGACGTTCTGCTTCTGCACATAATTTAGACAGCTGTCTAATAAAAGGGTTTTAAATGTAACAATAACATTGCTCTCTCTTTTTGTATCTGGTGGCGAACCTCCAATTGCTCTCTCAATATTCATTACCTGTAGAATGCAGCAAAGCTTTGGGGACAAGAGCAATGTTTAACATTTACACAGCATTAGATCTACATCAACTCACGACTCCCTGGAGCCTAAGCCTCTAGTCAATACGAAGCCATATCTCTTGAGGATACAGTGTAGTAGAATTAGTTGAATTATTGAAGGCAGTGGGTAAGAATTCAGCTGTGTCCATAGCTGAAATATGGATCTGAGAGGACAGTTCTTCTTTCTTACTGTGCAAGCACTCTTTTCAGTGCCATACTGAAGGGGACTCCAGCATCAAGAAATAAAAATATTCTGAAAAAAGCCTTCTGACTGTATGCTAGAGGTCCATGTGGGGAGACATGGGTGAGCAAGTCAGGCTGACAAACTGATAGCAACGCCTGAGTCCTGTCCACTGCAGAGCTCCTGCCACATTTCCGATAGAGCTGCCGCAGAATAGAACAGAATAGTTCAGGATGGAAAAGTTTAAAGCTCATCTGGTCCAACAACCCTGCAATGCACAGGGACATCTTCGACTGCATCAGGCTGCACAAAACCGCATCTAGTCTGACTTTGGATTTTTCCAGGGATGGGGCATCTGCGGCCTCTCTGGACAATCTGTTCCAGTGTTTTACCACCTGCACTGTAAAAAAAGGTCTTTCCTAGATCTTATCTAATATAGCCTCTTTCAGTTTAAAGCCATTCCCCCTTGGTCTATCACTACATGCCCTTGTAAAAAGCCCCTCTCCAGAATTCATGTACCCTTTAGGTACTGGAAGGCTGCTGGAGGTCTCCCCAGAGCCTTCTCTTCTCCATGCTGAACAATCTCTCTGAGCCTGTCTTCATAGGAGAGGTGCTCCAGTCTTGTGATCAACTTAGTGGCCCAATGTGCTGGTTTCAGCTGGGGTAGAGTTAATTTTCTTCAGAGTGGTTGCTGGCTGGGGTTAAACCACGACAGCCCTTCTCTGGGCTCGCTCCAGCTGGTCCACGTCCTTCTTATGTTTGGGGGCCCCAGAGGTAGATACAGTACTCCAGGTGGGCTCTCATCAGAGTGGAGGAGACACCACTCCCTCAACCTGTTCTTTTCATAGAATCATAGAATCTTTAAGAGTGGAAAAGACATCCAAGATCATCAAGCCCAACATTTGACCAAGCACCACCGTGCCCACTAAGCCATATCACAAAGGTTTGTGCAAATGATGCAGCCCAGGACACTGTCCCTGTGTCAGTCGCAGCAGGGTGGGAGAGGAGGTGAAATTCAGCGGTGGAGGTGCAGGCCGGAGCGAGGCAGCCTTCCTGGGGGCCAGGCAGCCCGGCCTTTGAAGTCATGGAACAGTTTCCAAGTGCCATTTGTGCCCCTGGCTTGGTTTGCATACACACGGCATTACCTCACCCAACAAAGCCGCGTCAGCCAGAGCTGCACAATGCTGGGGGCTGGCTGTGCCCCATGGGGGGCTCCCGGTTGCCCTGGGAACGCCGCATTCCAGCATCAGCTGCTAATGTGCAAAGCATGCTGCTGGGGGCTGGCCCGGGCAGAGCATGGGAACATTCTTGCATACTTTATGAGACAGAAACAAACCGACTTTCAACAGAACAACAGCCAGGAATAATCCCCCCACCCCTCGCCCCACCGCCTGCGCCCACCCCTCTGAAACCAAAGCACTCCGGACCTTTGTGTGAAAGCTTGGACTTTCATTTCCAGGGTATTTTGCCAATAAAATGAACCAAGGATATGTTCTGATCCAGGAGTGAATTTTCCACGTGTTGGGAGAAGAATGGCCTTAGTGTTGAATGCCGATAGTGTAATTTCCTGCAGTCTTTTAGGCTAGGGCTCCCAAGCATCCTTGGCCAGGCCTTCCTGAGGCAGGTTAACACCTGGGACAGCTGGGACACCGACTGACCTAACACCATGAGCAGCCATCTGCCTTTCTGAAACCTCCTTTTTATTTTTTCTGCACAGACAGATTACCGCCTGCAATAAGAGCACCAAAACATGGCTCAGCTGCCCCCAGAGCCCCTCTCCACGGTGAAGCAGCCTGATTATTTACCACAAGGTAGTAGCTCTGGATGTCACCACAAGGCTTTTGTGGGGGGAAAAAAAAAAGTGAGACCAAGGAAAGCAAAATTGCACCAAGGACAATTTCCTACTACAGGATTCACTAAGTGTGAGTGCATCGGTATGCGATTGTGTGGGGTTCTCACCTCAGCCCCCACTTACCGACAGAGCTGGCTTCAGCAAAGGCAAACCTAGTTCGTCTTTGTTTAAGGATGAGCTAAACAGTAACTTTATTGAGTGAGTAATTCAAAGCACAGCCTCCGTGTCTCTGTAGCACATTGGTGTAACAGAAGGAACAGTGATGCGGAGATCCTCTTAGCAGGATGCATTAGTGAGCCCAGTTTTTATGCTGGTCATGGACCTCTAATTATTCAAGGTGTCCCTGGGCAGCAGTTACTTTATTTCTTCTACACGCAGAAAAACATGCAACATCACCTGTGTAAGGCAAGCTGCAGCTGCACAAGGCAGCTCTCATCCTTTTGCACTGAAGTATTCCAAATCCCCTCTGTGGCTGCTTCAAAAAGCACCTTCAGAAGTGACAGGCAGGGTTTGTATAGCTGGGTTGCAGCTGATGGCAGTGTGGGATGCAGGTTCAATCTGGCACTGACAGCGCCTCTCAGATCCTGCAACTCAGTGCCCAGTGATGCCACTACGGGAAATAAATTTGGTGACAGGCCTTTGCTTGGTAGTAATCCAGTAAATAGTGTCTGTTCCTAAACCAGGATTTTAAGAGACAGTTAATGCTGCAGCACCACATGGCAAGCTCTTTAAAGGAACATCAGTTTCAAATCTCTCTGTCTCATCTGTGCTGTGCGAGTGCTAATAGCTGCATGCTGTACACAAGGCTCTTTTAACTAAAGATTTGAGAGAAGGTTTGCTTTTGTCTTCCCAGTGTGTTTACTTTGTAAACATGATGTTATGCACTGTCAGTTCAGATATTTCCCCCCCCTGCAGTCTTCTTCTGGAGATTCTTTATATCTTGCTTTCACACAGCATCCGAGGAGAGGAATTGCTGTGCCATATGTCTGTAAAACTGTTACACTTAATAAGTAGACTGGATAATAGATACAGTGCTTACTTCTACTTCACCCTTTTTTTAAAAGAACTTTTTTTGGCATGAGGATGCAGCATTTTTGATCTAATCAGAGCACTAAAGCTGGATTTACAACATCTTCAAGCTATGGCCTGGATTCTTCTTGGGGCCCTGAAGAATCTGGGGACACATCTGTAGCAAATCCCTTACATCTCTAGTTATCTTCTTTCAAACCATGTTGGTCATGACTGAATACTGCCATTGTTCCCTGGCTTCTGGCACATCTCTTCATCCAGTTGATCCTCAGCTGAGCGGTTGCACATCTTTGCAGGCTGCCTTCCCCATGACAGAAGGATTCCTGAGCAGTGACAGACTGAGCCTGGCTGTGTGCAGCAGTACACAGATGTCCCACAACAACTCTGGAAGCAGTCCAGGGGTGTTTACACCGTACTGAATTTAACAGTTTCAGATGTCCCCATATCATGTTCCCCACTGTGTCTGATTCTGTTCCCACGGGTGAAGGCAGACCCAAAGTGTATCTTGGAGTGTTCACGGCGCTCCCCAAAACAAAAGGACAAGTAGCATGCAAAGTGAGCCTGTCCCCCAGATTGTCTGCCCCCAAGCACCTACAGCCTCAAGAATTAATCCTGTTCAAAGTGCAGGCAGAGACCAAAGTGTCCACTGGCCAGTCCCACACCATGTGTCCACAGGGATGTCTCCACCCCGCCACCTAAGACACAATCAGCAAAAACTTGGTGTCTTTCACAGAACCAACATATGTTTGCATTCAGAAAAGGAATGCCTGAAGACATCTGCCCGGCAAAATCTAATCCTAGGCCAAATGAGAAGCAAACATACTGAAGAATACATTTTCTACACAAAGTACCTTTCTGATGAGCAATCTTTCCCGGTGACTGGGAAAACACACTGGGTTTTCAGCGTGAGGCCCTTCTGCTCACCATGGCCTTTTTGCCTATGCATTGCTGCAAAAACTGATACTACTGCTCACAGCTATCCAAATGTGCAGCCCACCCCAGAGTGGGAGCTGCTGGCTGCTGCAGCTCTTGCATTTCTGAAGTCCAGCTTTGACTGCAGTGCTGCAGGGAGTAGGGACAGCCCAGAGAAAGCCCATCAAAATTTAGAAACAAAATGTTAATGCAAAATTTAGAAGCTGCTTTGCTTAACTGCGTGTGTAAATGTCACAGCATTTCTCTGCACGTAGAGATTGGGCTGGTTCATAGCTGAGCTGTTTGCTTTATGGCCAAGGTATTCAAAGGGATTCGGCACTGGGCTGCAGGGCTGAGTAAAGGAGGCAATCCCACCAGTTCTGGGAAAAGCACTGCTCCACTGGTGAGGGTAAATGCACTGTGGCTGAGAACATTGCACAAGCACATCCCCTCTTGGCAAATAAAAGTCCATCTTTATCGCACTCTCTGGAATTTTGTAGTATTTAAATATCCAGTTCATGTAGCAGGGTCTCTGATATTCCTGAGCTGCTGACTAAAGTAAATCCAAAACACATTTTGTTTGGCTTTCCCATGGCTCAGTAGTCCCCAAAAGGTGTTTTTATTATTTTAAGTATTAGGCATGTGCATGGGAAAGAATTTTGTTAGTTTAGCTCGACCACTCCCTAGGAGTTTTCTTGTCTCTCTCAGCGTCTCCTTACCCTCAGGCTGCTCATATCTTTCAACAGATCTCACTACTGGACTCAACAGCTCTGCTCCTTGTTCCCTGCCTTTCCATGCAGATCCCAGCAGGGCTGGCACCCACCACCCTCACCAGGCAGGGGGAACCCGTGGGCTTTCACAAGGAAAGGGTCACTCTTTTCAAGGGCACAGACTGTAAGGGTGAAACTCACAGTCCAGTGTAAAAGCCAGTACAAAGCTGTACACTACCTGGATCCCAAACAGATTTCGGACTCTTTCTCAACCAGCATGTAATTAATATATAGGACTTGTGCTGGCCTTCTGCATATTAGTGAAATCCACTGCTTACCCTTTATTCCAATCCACTTCTTCTTGCTTGTTCTGTTTCTTGTCTGAGTAACAACAGTGCAGTATAGTGCTTTTCTCTGGCTAAACAACAAGGAGACAATGCTGCATTTTACACTTTGTGAAATTTTTTCCCTGTTTCCGAACAGAGTGGTAGGTGAGCCGCAGTGGAAGAGGCAGGCAGATAAATTCAAATGGGAAATAAAGAGCATGTTTGGACATTCACACACATTCAGGGTAAAGCTATCAAATACTTCTGGAGGAGAAGGGCCAAAATTGTTCAGGAGTTTCTTAAGGTCAGCAGGAGTCTAATATACTGAAATTGTGAAAAATGTAAGAAGAGATGCCGTTTTCAAACAGAATAGTGCAAACCATTTCCTTCCTATTTGTATTTAATACTATTTGTATTACTTGACTGTTACGCCTCAGTTCAGAAGAAAGCATCATGCTGATTTTCTCCTGGGCTCCAATAGCTTGTCAGTCATCACACAGGAAGCCACAAGCTGCCCTCAGTCCCACTGTCCTTTGTTGGAGCTGGCCGGGTTCACAACACGGGCACAGAGATGAAGCTGCCCTCTTTTGTTGAGCGTGTCCAGGTGCTCTTTGCTCAGCAGGCTCCTGCTGTGACTTTGTCTTTTGTTAGCTGGAAGCCCAGGCTCTCACAAGGCCGAGCTGATCAGGCCAGGCAGAACAAAGACTAAATGTGGATGAAGTGATGAGATGCAAGAGAGGGTAGAAAAGAGGTGGATCTGTGGAAAAACTGGTCCTCTGGTGACACCAGGGCAGTGTGTGCAAGATTATTTGCAAAAGGTGAAAGAGGCAAAGGAAGAAAATGCCAAGTGTGTTGTGTTACTGGCAAAACAGGCTCAACTCAGGGAATTTTTACTTACTTTGGTTTATTGCCAATTAACAGAAGCTCCTAATCACTGATTTGGGTATTGAGAAAAAGAAACCATGAACAATTAACCAAACACTTGGGTAAGCAGCTTTCTTGACTCTTCCCCAGGCACAATTGCAGCAAAACACCTTTCCTCCCTCCTTCCTAGTCTCATCCCCTCCCCTTTTTGATGTGGGTTACACTGAGTAATACCAGAGGTTGGGGCCATATACACAACGGGTTTAGTCTGCTGCTTTTCTGTGCTTCTTACTGGTATTCCTTTGGTCATCTGTCATTCTTACTGGTTTTTCTATCTTCTTCATGCCCCTTACAGTTTTGCCTGTTGGCTACAATCCCACAGGGTTGTCCCTGCCCACTCTGGGTTGCCCATAAACCACAGGCTGCCTCCCTTTAACATGGAGCTCTTCCAAGAGTGTGTCCCCAGCTCCATGTCTCCACAATTATCTCTGTCTTCATTTGTCTCCCTGAAAGTGTTCTCTGTGTATCTCCTGCCTGCAATGGCTGCTGCTGTTCCTGAAATGTGTCTGAGCTGGGACGCTGCGGGATCCTCTGCCTGCCTGGCTGCAGCTCTGGTGTGTGGTGCTCACCCAGACTGCTTCCAGAGGTGGCTGCACCCAGCTGTGACTGGCACACGGGTCCCCACCACACAGGTCCCCACCACAGCCCTGGCTGCTGAAACCCAGCCATGCATGGGGCAACATATTTTAAGTGAGGCTGAGAGATAAAGAAACTTTTTTTTTCCCCGGGAATGGCCATACAGTGGAAAAGGAACACAGCATGCAAGGAAGGCGTGTGAAGGGTGAAGGTATAGCTGAAATTCATCTCTCCTTGTACAGATAAGCATTTACTCCTCCTTGTATGATAAAGGAATACTCAGTAAAATGGCAAAGCAGCACTTTTGAAAAAGTTGCTCCAGAATTTCGACTGTAGACTAAAAAGCTTATCTAGTATTAGGGAACAGTAAAGAGAGCAGGAAAGAGATCTCTTCCTGCCAGAGGTGGACCCTCTTTCTCTTGCCAATTTTTTTTTTCTGGGAATTTGCTATAGTGATTCAAACACCAATGTGCAACTGATTCTACTGTCATAATAATTCTACTGTCATATCCCATTTATGTTTGCCTCCTGTAAGGGATGAAAAGGCAAAGAACACCTTGGCCCTGCTGCAGGAATTCCAGGAATCCCTTCCCCGGTTCCCAATTTTTGTGGAGATACTGCCCAAGGTTCTCATGGCCCTGAGAAGAAGGAGAGTGGGAATCCATCACAGGCTTGCTCCAGACTTTTAGTTCCTCACCTGAGAGAACATGCTTGACCTGTCATCCCAGCAAATGTCCTACATGAACGGTAGATTTTGTGAGTATTGCCAAAGTCCTTATTCTGCAGTGCAGAATTTCTCTCTAGGACTGCAAGACCTGTAGGGTTTGTAGGACCATTGCCCTCCTGGAGTAGGAACATCTGACCAGATTCCTCAACAATGCTCTAGAAAGCAAATTGGGTTCTTACACATCCTCATCCATGCATGAGAGGCCACCATCACCAAAGCCAGAATACTGACAATGTGGTGTCCACAGCAATCCCAGCTGATGTGGTAGAGGGCTCTTGCAATGAGACTTTCAGTAATCTGTGTCCTGCTTCTCCCATTTCACTGCTGTCATACCAGCTTGTGATGAATAGTCTGTGCCAGCTTAAAAGCATTTCCTAGATCACAGAATTGCTTTTCCAGTTTTTTTTTTAATGATTAATGTAAGAAGTTGTCTATGATTGCCATAAAAATGATGGAATGAGAGAAAGCTCTTGTTACCTTGGCTGTAAATCATCCCAGGGATCCTGATGTAATTACCTACCTCTCAGACTTCCCTACCAGGGTTTGTGATACAATCATAGGGCCTGGATTTGCTCAGTCCCCACCTGGTACAACCTAGCTATGCCTGCTTGTGATTTGGTTGGTACACCACTGGCATCAAACAGATTGATCTTTGCAATTCTGCTTTTTTTATACCTCAGAGTTTTAATCTGTCCCTCTTTACAGGGAATTTTCTCTGCTTCTTCCTTCAGGTAGGAAAATATATAATCAGGGATAAGATCTACTTAGCTTTTGTCCTCTAGAAGTTAAGCACTTAGTCCGTCCTACTTGTCTTTCTTTTTAATCAACGAAGACAAAAACCTCCTCCAGAGGGCAACTGATCCTGTTAAAATAGATGTCTAGCATTTATGGGAAGAACTGTCCTTTTGAGGTGCTTTCAATGTCGTCTCCACTGACTGTAGATGAAACTCAGATAACTGGATTAACACCCCAATTTTAGATGGCTAAAGAACTGTTGATGCCTAGGGGATGGCAAAAGCTGCTTTTTAAAACTGTGATTTACAAAGCAACAAGACTGTTCTTCAGCTGTTTTTAACACAACACTTTCCTGGGCTTTTGTGAGGATGGAAGGAAAGTCACAGAGGAGGTGGAAGGCTTTCCAGGAGCCTGACCAGGAGCACAGCCCAGTGCTGGGCACTTTCAGGCTCAGTCAGTGGCTGGGTCTCTCATGACACAGGGATGGTACTACAGTATGAGTATTCCATCATGCCACACTGGAGGGCTGAATGAATATGAAAAAGGAGGTGCAAGAGGATAACAGGGCAGCTTGCAGCTGGCTCTGCTCCACACAGTCTGGCCAGGGATGCTGCTGTGCTGTAGTCCAGGAAGGAAATGCATGGAGAATAAGATGTGTGGAGCAGTTGTTGCTGGCCTGGAGCTGAAGGATGCTTGGGGATACGGTAGCACTTTAAACCAAGGATTTCACCTCATATAAAATATTTGTTTTGTGCCTTGTGCTTAGTATTTTTGAAAGCATTATCAAATTATATTCTAAAATTATTACAAAATTGTAAAAGCTGGTGTCACCCAGTTGCTTTTTAAAGATTTTCTTACAAAGTTTAGATTCTGCAGAAGTGGAAGAAAACTTTTCTTTTTATAGTCACAAACGTGAAAAACAGCAAGGTAAGTATTTTGTGCTTCATTATGATTCATACTTTATCAGGGGAGCTGAAGAGAATCACAACTGTTTCTGGCTCTGCTGGAAAGAATATCTGTTTTGCTAAGCCCAGGCTATGGTCTGCACATTATTTATGTATTCACATACTTAAGTACAGTTGTAATATGCTCTAATGAATTAAAGAAATACCTGTGGTTTGACCACTGGGAACATGGCAAAGGTCTGTACACAACACTCCTGTCCCAAACCCTCTTTGCATTCAACAGAGAAGTCAACTTCTTGCCTCACAACAAAAGATAAGTCTTAAGCTATGGATCCTAGAGATATTTCATGGCTTTCTGTTCTCCTGTCCTTTGTTTGTTCTTCAAAGCCTGAGATGAAAGCCTCCAGAGCAAGCTGCGTGCTGTGCTCAGCCCAGTACCTGTTGGGTGAGGTCAGGGCTACGTGTGGTTGGGAGCAGCGCTGTTGGCACTGACGTCTTCCCACTGCATCATCCCAGGATGCATCCCAAGTGACCCGAGGGTGAGAGCCTTTGGCACAGCTGTGGGATATCCCCGGAGTGAAATCCTGCCTTGCTCAGCCTGTGGAAAATCTCGCTGATGGCAGATGGGCCAATGAAGACTCGAGGGCTATAGATTTTCTTGTGAATTAAAGATGCTCAGGGCTGTTTTCTGCCCTGGAACTGACTGGCATAGTCTAGACATAACCATGCTAAGCTCCATGCATGCAGAGCTAAGAATTTGCATGGGAGAGTGCTCATAGGCTGCTGGGCTGCAGTTCTGAGCTCTGCACCAGTGTTGATGTAGCCCAACTAAAGCTAAAATTTAATAACAAAGCAGACAAAAAAATATGTAACAAAAAGTCCCCAAGAAATTTCCAATTTTCCTTGGATATGATCAAATAATAGAAAAGATGACTACTTTGTGATACTAAAAGTCTGGTTCCCTTTACCTAGAATTGAAGTCTTATAATCAGTGATGCTTCCAAGAGTCTTCCAAACCCTAAGCCCAAACCTAATCCTAGCCATAAACCTAAACCTAACTAAAACCCAAACCCTAAATCTAAGCCTAATCCTAACCCTAAACCCTAACCCAAACCGTAACCCTAACCCTAACCCTAAAACTAAGCCTAACCCTAAACCTTAACCCAAACCCTACCTTAACCCCTTTTTCTTTGGGGTGGCGCTGGCCATGCACCCCACGTCTGAAGGAGCTGCAGCTGCTCAGTGTATTGAAGCACACAATTTTCAATCATCTGAGTATTTAAATCTAAATCCTTTGAGCCTCACTGAATTAATATATTTGTTAAAGTGACAATTGTTTGGATTGGGGTTTTCTCAGCTGCTTGTCATCTGCGAGGTGTGGAAGCTCCTGTTATCACATGGTGATAACTTTTCAGATACCAAACAGTATAAAAATAATGAGGCTGCAGTCAGAGCAGTTTCTGAGCCAGTTAGGTTCCAGGGCTGATGCACCACATGCTGTGAATCCAGCATTCGAGGTGGTGCAGATGCTCAGTTGGGAGCAGGAGGAGGAAGAGAGCAGAATCGGAATGTGCTTGTCAAGAGGATCCAAATGAGATGTGAAACTTGGCTTTAACTGCCCTGTTATATCTAGGGATGGGCTGAGGTCCATGGCCAGGCAGGCAGGACTGAGGGGAGGTGGGGACCAGTCCTGCTGCAGGGGGGCTGAGCCGGGGTCCTGTGCCACGGGCAGAGTGGGAAGCGCTGGGGAGGCTGAGATGAGATCTGGGACACGGACAGCTGGCAGTGCTGCCGCTCCACATCCCTGAAACCAGCGCCCCCTCAGGCCCTCCCGACAGATGGGGAAGAAAACGCTGAAAAGCCATTGCAATGGTCACTGCAGGGGCTCCGGGTTACACCTTATAGCAGCCCCTCAGCATACACAGTTCTCCCACCTGTGTATGCTCTACAGGTGTAAACGAATTTTCTCTATACATTTTTATTCCTTATAAATTTTCTCCTTGGTTACACATGGCCTTTTCCCAAATGCAGCTGCAGGACATAACTGACATAAAAGTAACTTAAAAATATTATGTTTAGAGATTATATGAAAGTCACAACAATTTAGAAGCAAGAGATAGGGCTCTCTAATTTTTGGCTGCTGAGGTAACTATGCTACTAAATCCATCTGGGAGTCTTACATGTGTAAGATGTTCACTCACAGACTTCAGCTATAGTCTAAGGAGTTCAGAAAGATGTGCAAGAAGAAGCTCAGACCTGAATTTTGTCAGAATTGTAGTCTTCTTTTTTCTTTTTTTTCCTCTTTTTTTTTGTGGCACAGCTAAAGATACAAATATTTTTCCAGTGCCTTCACTGAAAGCTTTTCTGTTCCACTCCTCTCCACAGATGTCTGGGATTTGTGCCTGGCACAGGGCTGATGTATTTCATGCTGAACAACACTCTCTGGGGCTGCAGTGGAAGAGAAGGAGAGAAAAAAAGTAGCTTCTGTGGAATGAAGTGACATTGCTGACAGCTGGTGAGATCTGTGTGAGCAAGGACTAGGCTCTGTAAACCTGTGAGCCAGACAGTCCCCCTGATGTGAGTGTGTGGCCCCACATGTGCTGTGCACTCTGTCAAGGAGGAGGATGTACAGACTCAGAAGCACACCCCGTTTTTGGTGCCATCCCAGTTTCTCACACAGGTCTCGTCTGTCTTCACTCCCACAGATGTTTACACAGGACAGGCACAAATGCTTTCTCCAAAGGCTCAAAGAGAGAAGTAGGGGAGCTGAAGACCCCACCTCCCCCCCAGATCCATTCCCAGGCCTGGTGTAGGAGTCAACAGCCTCATGCTGTGGTGGCACTACACTGGGGTGACAGCTTCCCAAGCAGTCCTGGTAAATCTGGTCATAAGACCAGTACTTTAAAGCACTAATACTCAAATTTGGTCAGAAGCTCTGTGATTAGAATCAGAGAAAGTGCAGATTTGCTGATATAGCCATACCTGTGTAGGAGCTCTTGACCAGTACTGTTGTGTCTGCCAGGGAACACTGTTCTTCACACCTTTGGCAAGGGTATCATTGCCAAGCAGAGGTCTGTGCTGTAGACCTGGCCTCACTCTATCCTTCATGTTTGTACTCTGAGAACCACAGGTATTTTTCACACAAGATAAGAAAGCAGAGGAGGAGGCTGAAACAATGGCCAGTTGTTTTCCACTCAGGACGGTATTGTCCAGTGGGTTTATCTTATTAGTGTGTTTATCACATCGACTCTCAAATGTTTCTGTACTGCCTGCAATATCTCAGGAAAAAAGAGAAGAGGCAAACTTGAAAAAAAGGAAGATTTGGAGTCACTTAACCCGTTCATCTATGTGACTGGACAGTCCAGCTCCTGCTCCAGCAACCCTATTCACAACAAACTTCCCAGCTTTGAATGAGCACTGTCCAGATGGGCCATGCTGCAGTGCTGGAGTTGGCAGAGAGTGTCCTGAAGCTGTGCTCCAGCCTTGGCAATGACCATTGCACAGCTGGGGTCTGTGAGGATGAGCGTTGGAGCAAACCTGCCTCTCAGTGGCACTCTGAACACTGTTCCATGGTGAAATAACTGGTGGACCGACAAGAGGAGATAGAAACCCCAGAAATCCCAGTTACTCTGCATTGCCTTTGCTGTTGTACCTGATATCCATTTCAGTTATTGGAGATGGAGTAAAGGAAGAAGATAATAAGGAATAAAGAACTGTAATAAAATGCCAGACAGGCACAGCACAGAAAGAGAACAAGGAAAGCATAGCTGCCTTGGGTACAATAAATCTTATCTTTAAATACTTTAAGCAGCTTTCTCACAATGATGGATCCCTTGGAGAGACTTAAACTGAAATAGTCAGTTAGGGAACTAAAGTCCTAATTTGAAATCGGCTCTTAAAAGCAGAACTAAAGCCCTATCTGTATTAAAACTCAAACTGAACCTGGCTAGACGATAATATATGTCTCTAGGGTGACTTTGTAGCCACGTATTTCCAACAATACTATAAGCAGCAGGAGGTTAGAATGAAGGATTCTCTGATGGTGTTGGCATGATGGCAATGGATACAGTTATAGGCAATCTGAGACCAACACCTGTCAGCCTTTGAGAGCAAAACATATGTATATACTTCAAAACAAAAAAAAAAAAATACAAAAAGGAGACATTTAATAGACACAGTCCCAGACTTCCCCAAGATGAATTCTGATACAGAATACATTCTCTAGCTTACATACAAACACTCATAATCCTGTCTGTGTCTGATAATATGTTGTGACCTTTCCTGTTCCAGTAGCAAACTTAAAGAAAAACAATGGAAGAGATTAGACAGGAGAGCCAGCACACTGCTTTGCCAGGAGAAACAACCTGCTTCAGTCATACAGCCAGCAGTCCCCTCTGTGATATCTGGGCTGGGTCTGACCTGGGGAGCCCAAATTCATCACTCCCATGAGCACAAGCAATGTCACCCGTTGAAGCTGGCCCTAGCTTCAGCTGCCTGCTCTCAGTTTAGCCACGGAGCATCCCTCCCTCCAGGGCAGTGCCAGGACAGATGCTGTGCCTGCTCCTCAGCCAGCCTTGCTCACTCTATTTCAATAATGAGTGACTGAACTTTGAGTGGTGAATGGGGCAGCTCAGCAGAGGACAGGCTACCTGTTCTGCCAGCTCTCCTTCTGTGGGAACACTGATTGCTAAGAGATTGGGACAGGCTCGGACAGTTTGTATCATCGTATCCAAGCACAACTTTCTGGAGCAGAGGTCAAACTCTCTGATCAAGCCACTAGGAACAACATTGGTCTTTACGTGTGAGCACAGTGTTGGGGCAGGGAAACAACTACAGGTGGTGACATTCTTGAACTATAGAAGCTTTATCTGGCAATGACTGCAAATCTGAGCTGTAATTCCCACTACAAGTAATGCATTTTTTGCCATAGGCGTTACCTGAGATAAGGGTAAGACTCAAGAGGTGTGACTTCTGAATGTTTCACAAAACTTTCCTTCTCAAAATATACTAAAAAAAGTATTTGGGGCTCAGGATGAGGCATTGCCACAATGTGGGCAACCTGTGGGTAACTTTTCCAGCACTCCTCCCCTCACACCTGTGTAGGCATTATCAGTAATCTGAAGAACAGTTCTATCCTCAACAAAGGCACACAGTGACAGACAAGGGGGAATGGTTTTAATTGAAAGAGAGAAGGTTTAGATTATTTATACAAAAAAATTTCTTTGCTGTGAGGTTGGTGAGGCCACTGGAACAGGTTGCCAAGAAAATGTAGATGCTCCATTCCTGGAAGTGTTCAAGGCCAAGTTGGATGAAGCTCTGAGCAACCTGGTCTAGTGGAAGTTGTCCTTGCCTAGGGCAGGTAGGTTGGGAACTAGATGATCTTTAAGGTCCTTCCAGCCCAGGCAATTCTGTGATTTGATGATCTGTGTGGAAATTCTCCCCATCAAATGTAATGTGTCCAGAGTTTAATGCACTGCAGCAGCACATGCTTTGAGGCACAGAACACCTGCTGCATAATACTTGCACTCATGTCCCTAATTCACCTACCTGATAATTTTTGTACAACCTGGCAACATGGCACACACATGTGCAGCTACTGTGTGAGCACATTCTGCAAATGACAGGTCTGACTTAGTGTAGTTATATTTTGCTAACGTTTTTAATGTCTTGAGAAAAACATCTCTGATTCATTATGGAGTAAGGTTGACCAGGAACATTAAAACATTACCTCCCACTCCCATGACTGAAGCAGAATAATTTAAAGTAGGTGTGTTGAAAGAGGAATTTTGTGGGAGACAAAGAGAGTTGTTATTGACCTCCAGAATTCAAAAGCAAGTGCTCTTCTGTTTGTTGCAATGGCAAAATTTATATGGTGTGCCTTCCAGAGCCATATGGCTACTGCCCAGAGGGCTCTGCTCATGGGTTCCAGCTGCCTGGTGTGCAAAGTAACTCACCTGGAACTAAAACCAGGAGATTTGTTCAAAGATTACATCTTTAGACACAGAATGGTGTGAGGCATTTTTCCCAAAGATGGCTGGAACTCAAAGTTTGAAACAAGGGCAAATTGAAAAATGTGCAAGGGCAGCTTGATTTAAGTATGTTTGATCTGTTTTTTGCCCTTCCTTAGGCAAGAGGAGTTAGTTCAGAAGCAAACTTCATTATTATCACAAGTTGGCAGCCAAATACGCTAGAGGTATACTTATTTGTTAAATAAATACAGGGAGTATGCTTCACTGAATCACCACACCCACACGAAGCTATGAATAATTACAGGCTTGTTGCCAGACAAGCTAGGGTTGTTGGTTTTTTGGGGCTTTTTTTTGCAAACAGAGGTCTTATTCATAAGTCATAAATAACTGGCTTTGGTGGAGGAGATAATTTCTCACAGAAAGGCTAAATGATTGTTCTAAGTGCACTTTTACAACAAAAAGGGGAGTTGTATTTAGTTATTGCTAATAGTCATTCACTGCTGAACCTCAAAAGATAAGTTTTCTACTGGGTATAAACCCGACTGAGATAGCAGAGCAATATGTAGAGTAGGGATGCTCTCTCCAAGCACCACTGCATGTTAAGAGAACTTGGCTTCAGTCATTTTAAAATGACTACTAACTTAGACATACTTCACTGTGTCTAGCTCCTGTCTCAGAAATATCTCTGCAGCTTTCCAGTTGGCATCTTTTACCACATTTACACAAAAACTAAAATAGTGGGAGGGATTACTTGCTCTGGATGTCATTTCCTGGTTAATGTTCTTAGCCATATCTTAAGCTGTCCATAATGGGTGGTCAGAAGTAAGAGCCTCAGCTACTGGCAGAGCTCCAAGCACCACGTGGCCATGCTGCTATGGAATTTACAGCAGAGCTAGAGGCCAAAAAACTGGTTACAGGGTATTGTATACATCCAGTGGACACCTTCAGCTTGCTTACCTGCTACTTCCAACAAATCAGCAGGAATGAGGCCTTGTGGCAAGAAAGGGAGAAGGAGCATGTTGTACACTGCTTGGGAGGACACAGGGTGGGCACCCACTGCTGATCAGGTACCCTCTGTGCTGTGGGACTGCAACTGAGGACTGCAGCCATACCCACCCAGCTCTGCTGTCTCATGCTCTTTTTTTACCTTACATTGCTCTTGTTTAGAATTCAGCCAAACAACAAAGTCTCAGCAATTCTCTATCGATGCCGTGTGGTCTGTGCATGTCTGCCCACGTATTGGTACTGCTGGTGGGAATAGCTCAGGCTAACAGGCCTTGCCTGTAAAAGCAGCTGATAAGCAGAGTGGGGCAGAGTATTGCTCCCTCAGATTTTGTCCCTGTGATAATTGCCTCCGTGGGAATCAAAGCCATAATTTACTGACTCTTAATCCTTTTTCCTCCTCCACACCTCTTTTGCTTGCTCCCCTATTACTATTTTTTCCATTTTGATAATAAAGGCACATAAAATATGTCAAAACATTCCAAAGCATTAACACACTTTCTGCACCAATCATCACTTTTTCCTACAATGCTGCTAAGGATGGATGCATTGTGCAGTGAGTCTGAGTCCCATCAACATGCACTTCTGCCTCCATGTCTGGATTCTCTTGTTTTAGAAGCTTTCCAGGCTTTTTGATTTGGATTTATTCCTCCCATAGTTTCATTATTCTCAGTTTACTCTCTCTGACATTTCCTTATGGTAAATAAGAAAAAGCTGTCACTACTGTACAAGGATTATTGTTTCAATCACCCTTTATCTCTGGCTGATTTATATTTCTAAAGGTTGGGCCAAGGAATAAAAGTTGCAACAATGTGTGAGGAACAATGGCATCCTGTGTCTTAGAGAGAGAGGCCGGATCACAGTCCAGAGACTTGGAGGTAAGCCACTCACTAGATTAGAGTTGCAAAGTCTACAGGAGGTTGAATGGGAGAGGTGGAGGGGAAGCTGTGAAGAAATCTTTTTCAAAACCTTTAATGCTTGGCATTTTTGTGGCTTTCCCTCTCCAGGAGTTGATATTGCTAATCCCTTTCTAAATGGTGTTTGAACACCGCTGTCCTCAGGGGTTCACCCATCTCCCCAGCTCCACCCCCTTGTTCCCTGCTCCTTTGTTTATGCATCCTGGTCTAAATCCTTATGGGATCGATAAGGAAAAGAACTGCCTTGGCATTGCACACTGCAGCACCAGAATGCTTGCTGAAGTTGATTAACACTGGTCAAGGAATATTTCAGACTGACTACTTGCCAGGCTCTGGAAGCAAGCCTGGCAAGTAAGCTCCCCCATCCTTCCAGGGAAGCTTTACAGAGACATTAGAAGAGAGTGCAAAACACAGTGCTTATCACAGCAATGCTATCTATACACTATTCCCAGATTAGTGAGGGCATTTCATTTTGGAGGAATAATTGGAGAAGACTGACCATACCCCATGGTAATATCTAGCTGTTGGAGATTAGAGATTTGCAGGCTGATAAACCTATTCTGCTGCTGAAAGTGATCTTTTGTCCAAGGGGACAGAGGTTCCTCATTTCATGTGGACTATCACATCTTTGCTCAAGTTAGTGGAGCTGACCCCTGGTGAAGGTGTGGTTTAGAGGCTGTAGTCTCAAAATCTACCCTGATTTTTTTGTGTTGCTTTTTATTTACTATTAGAAAAAGAATTCTCAATAGCATATTAACACTGTGCTGATATAAATCACCCTGAAATTTCAACAGGTTGTGATGTTCCCACTCTTTTTCTTGTTACCTGTTCTATTGCGAACCCTAGTTACATCTGAGAGATTATTAACCAAATACACATTGTCCACCCTCAGCAGAGTATAGTGACAAATAAATAGATTACTAATTATTGGCTTTTTATTACCATTTATTATCATTTATTATCCTACAAGTCTTGTTTACTAAGTGGAAATATGCTAAGTATGTTAATATTAGCAAGATACAGAAGTGTGATGGAAATCAGGCAAGTCAGATAATAAATATGTTTGTTTTATGATAGCCAGTGGGAGCATATTGTGTAGGCACAAAGAATTCTCTTCAAAACAGGATATGGACATCTCCGGAGATTTACTGAAGGAGTGTCCAGGTGCTGGACCACTCTTCTGAGCTGTAAAAATAGTTAAAGGCATACATTCATTATAGTTTCCTTTTATTTTATAGCCTCACTCAACCAAGTGATAAGATAGCAAATAGCTCTGTGTGCATTCAGCTCGCTGGCAAACGACATGGGGTAAAGTCAGTCAATAAAGCTAATTGTACCTGGACAGCCTGGTTAAAAGCATCATTAGCCAGTTGTCAAGACTATTCCTGCTCCAGTCAACAGACTCAACCACTAGATATATAACACTTGGACATCTCTGAGGTTTAGGATTAGGTCTGTCTCTGCAAACCAAAGCTGCAGACATCTTTCAAATGAACAAAAGCAGGCTGGCTTGCACTGTCTGCAGGCGTGTGCTCTGCAAGGATATGTGGCCTCATTCAAACTAATGACAGGAATAATTGTGATGTTAGTAATAATAGTGATGCCAACATATTGAAATGTGAAAAAACAGACCCCTAAGCCAAAAGTCACTCTACTTAGATAAGTATGTAATTCATGTGAGTTTATTTGCTGGGCCCAGACAATTCTAACCACTTTTGAAATAGTCCTCATTGGACGTAAGAAGCCATTTTTGTCTCGTTAAGGCCTGTATGAAAGTGAGGGCTGGATGATAGTTAATAAGATTATTGAGGGTTATAGTTATTGATAATGCTTCTGTGAGGGAGGCACTGGAACTGGTTGTAACACAGTGTGGATGCCACATCCCTGGAAGTGTTCAAGGCCGGGTTGGTTTGGGCTTTGTGCATCCTGGAGTAGTGGTAGGTGTCCCTGCCCATGGCAGAGGGGTTGGAACTAAAAGACCTTATAAGGTCCCACCCAAGTAATTCTGTGATTCTATATTTCTCTGATTCTCTGATAATGAGTGTTTTGGAAAAGATAAGGCGAAACAGATATATCTTCTTCAGGGGATGCCAATTTTTCAGCCAGAGGTTGGATGGGGAAGAGATGGCAGTGTGTCTGCCTGCTGAGTTCTCCCACAGGCTCCTTTGGGATGTTCTCTTCTGGGTCCTCTCTGAGACACCACTGAGTGCTGTATCTGCAGCCTGACACAGTCAGTCAATCCCTACATAACAGTACTTTATTACTCGTAAATTGCTGGAGCTGTTTCCTTCAGGCTTGGCTTCGACCCCATAATCTGTTTAAAGAGTTAAAGAGGAGGGATGGCACAGAGAAGTAGAGCGACACTAAACCAGAGATGTTATCAACAGCACCAGATAAAGCCATTGCCTGCTCTGGGAGGCAGCACCACCGCATAGTTTCATACCCAGGCTGGTCTGGGGATCTTCTCTTGCCACACTGCCTTTGCAGGCAAATCCTGGTCCCTTTGCTTCCTGAGGTCTACCAAAGTACTCCGAAATGATCCAGCTGTGCGATAATGTAATGAGGGCTGCTGTCCTGGCTGTGACAGCTCTCGTGGCTGGGGTCACGGGAGAGAAGCGTGGCCTGCTGGCATGCAGCCAGGCAGCTGGGCTGCTACTAGGCTTGTCTTGAAGGCCAGAGGAAATTTTAAGTAAATATTCTCTTCAGGAGGGCAAATGCCTAGGCTCAGATTTAATGGAAATATTAATCCCAGAGGGAAGTGTGCATCATGTGGGCCTCTCACAATGAGGCACAGGCTTCTGAAGATATTTCTTAATGACATTATTTATGTTTATTTTTCAGTGCTGTGGTAGCTCCCAGGAGCTATGAACCAAGTGCCTCTTAACCTTGGGACTCTATAAACACAGGCTGAAAGGGTGATCTTGTTCCGGAAAGCTTTCTCTCTTTGGCAAGCTGACATCTGAGCTGATGCTGTTTTACTTAAATTGAGCTAGTAAAATATACAGTGAGTGCCTGTTTTTCCAGCTGGGTGCTTACCTGTCGCTCTGTCTCTCTGTCCTATGCTTGGTCACATGTCTCTCACCTTTATGCACTGTGGCATTCCTTGGGTGGCTTCACCATTTCCATTATCAAGTGTGTGCTCTGATGCAGTCATGCCTGATAGTCACTTGGGATAGTGTAAATAATTTTAAAAAGGGAAGAAAATGCTTTTTTTCCCCCAGTTTTCCTGACTTTATTTGATCATGTTAGGAGCTTTCTGACAGGGAGTATGATGATCTGTGAAGGAAGGTATAAAACATTACTCTGAGCCCTGCCTCAGCACAGTCCCTGCCCTAACCTGAAATGGGGCAAAAATGAGTAGCTTATAAGACCATCTTTTCTGGCTGGATACATCTTCCTTTGTATGATGGGCACCTGGCAGGTTCTTGTCTTTCCACATTGTTTATCACACAGTTTCCCTGCTACTCGCAGTAAAAGGTATGAACATGTAAGAGGCAACTTCTGCTTTGGTCAAAGTTACATCCAAGTGTAATTTAATATTCCTTAGGGAAATAAAAAGTCACATAATTTTGATGAAATTCGATTCCTTGTCTGTATAAATTAGGTCCAAACTAATTGTTATGGTGGCTGGAAGCACCATTGTCACTAATAGAAACATCTCATGGAGAAAAGGTATTTAATTTCTCTCAGTTTATTATGTATGTAATTGCTGTAGCCTGGTTTGGCTTGTTATAGTTAACCTGGAATTAGTAATTTAGACGTTAGGCTTTAAATTAGTGGTTTGAGACAGCTGTTCTGTGAGTGTCTGAGCAGTGCTTGTGGCCCAGCTGATGATTTTGAAAGCAGAGCTGGGGTCAAGTATTAAAGGCAGGAACTGTTTCAGACACTCTCAGCAAGCCAGACCCTCCTGGTGGAATGAGGGACTCCCAGCAGCAGGTCTGGCAGCAGCCCTGTGGTCCTGCCCATCCACCTCTGTGCATCCCTGCCCTCCAGACCCAGCTTCTCTGCCCATTACTGGCTGAGCCTGGAAACCTGAACAGGCTAAAAAATAACCCCCCAAATAAAGCAAATAGTCTGCAGTTGGGTAAGATCCCTGAGCAGATGGCAACAGACGGTGTGGCCTCATGGTGAGGGAACAGCAAAAGAAAGCCAGGGACAGAGACAGGGATTACATCAGGGCAGATTTGGATCGGCCACAGGTGCTGTGGAACAGCACCCTTAGAGACCCAGGGCAGGAGTGAGAAATATGGAGAAGAACGACTGTACTGCACCCAGCATGAGTTGGAAATGTGAACTGTAGTTTAACTACATGTGGAATGGGAGTTCACCTGAGTGTTGGCCACACTAACTCAGTAAAACTACTGATGCATTCAGCTCTTCAGGAGTCTCATGGGCTATTGAAAAAAGGTGATCGAGAAGGAAATACAAGAAAACCGTAAAGCACCATGAGAGGTATGGAAAAGAGGACAATTATGTACCTGCTAATTACATTAGGGACTAAGAGGCACCCACTGAAATGATCAGGTAGTGAATTGAAATGGAAGGACTATGCAGAACTAAACTGGTTGGAAAGGGGCCATGGAACTCAGATGTGCGGGGCCCCGGAGAGTTGTTCCACACACCAAGCTACGCTGGTCAAGCAAAAATTATAAGAAAAACCTTTATATATCATAACATACTTTGGCTTGGAGAGGGTCTCAAAGGTCACCTGGTCCAAGCCCTGCTCAAAGCAGGACCAACTGTGATGTTAAGTGGCATTTTTATGTGATCAAGTGTAATCAAAACGTCCATGTTGTATTGATCTACATGTGTATGGACTAGTTTTGATCTCACCTTTCCTAACTTTAGAGTGCTTGAGTTGCTAACAATGCTCTTGCAGTGTGCTGGAGTATTTCCTGGCACTAGACTTGCAAAGGCAGTTGGGTATTTTGCTCTGCAAGAGTTGCAACTTGTCCTAGCAATTATAAACCCCACCTGCAATTATTTTTAGGCATAAAAGGGTAAGCTAGCTTTAAAAAGCGTGTCTTAAGAACTGCATGAATCTAGCAAAATTGCAACATCGCCATGAAGAAATGTGCTGAGGCATGTGAGCCTTCGGCAGATTCAGTCTGCTGACAGGCTGGATCTTGAGTGGCACCATCTTAGTAAACCAATTAAATAACGGGTGCTAGTTTCCTAAGGGTATGGCCCAAGGGAATTTTGAATTGTTCAGCTGAAAGCTGGAATTAGTGAGTCAAACTCTTCTCTGAATTAGACTAATTAAATTGTGACCTCAGCTTTGTTACCCCAGATTTCTATTCAAAAAATACAGGGTCTTATACTGCAAATGTACTGCAGAAGACATTCAACTTCCATCCACTTTTGAAATGAAATATTTCTCATTTTCTCTAGCTACAATGTGTTTCCAGAATATGATAAGAAAAAAAGTTTGGTTTAATGGGGAATAAAAAGGGAAAATTATGGAAGAGGAAAATCTACATGAAGGAATGCTTCATGCAGGGCACGAAGTTAAAAACTTAGAAAAGTTTGAAGCCCTGGATTCATGAACAAGCAGGAAATTACATTTGGGTGTAAACTTACAGCTGAGTCTCTGATCTAGGTTCAGCTATACAGGACAAGGGATGAGGGGTGCATGTGAAAGGCTACACCCCACCTGTCGGTGCTAACTGGAACGGTGGGTGACACCCTCATGGACATATGACAGGTAGCCTGCACTCACCTGGGACCTCCAGAGCTCTGAGAGCTGCAGAGAACTTCTGTCTTGGCTGTCTGTGTATGCACTGTGACCCTGAGGTCTTGACAAGGCAGCCTCCTGCAGCACAAAATCAGGATAGCTTGGGGGAGGACTGCAACGAGCACATCCAAGTAGTGCAGAACTAATAAACGGGATCAAACTAAAGGAACTGGGAGGCAGAAGAGAGGTGAGTTGACAGAAATGGCCTGTGGAAAACAATGCTTGCATATACTTTCTCTCAATTGCCTACTGCAGCCTTCAGGGGAATGATATCCTACAGGACACAGAATCCAAGAGACTGTCAGTTCTTGGCCAGGAAGCAAATGGGTGAATGGGAGCAAAGAAGACTAAGAAGAGAGTCTGCAGATCCGTGAGGAGGTGAGAGTTCCGCTGGCTAACAGTCCAGTGAGGCAACAACAAAGGCAGGAGCCTCGGGTAAAGCACAGGTCACGGGAGATGGCAAGGCACTGGGAACAATGGTGCCGACAGGATCAGTAACCCAGTGGTGTCTGCTAACCAGAATCTTGGAAACGGTCCAGAATCTGCTGGTGGAGAAGAGCCACAAGCAAGGTAGATGGGTAACCAAAAGGGACAGCCACACCCTGCCCTGTGGAGGAGAGCAGCATGAAGATGAAACACCAAAACATGAAGTGGGTTTAATAGGCATCCCAGGGCTTTGAGGTGCATCTTTCTGCAGTGGGAGTTCACTGAAAGACATGTCCTCAGGAAGAGTTACATATCAGGAAAATCCTGCCACAGTGACTCAGAAAACTTTTAAGTAGTATGCAGAAAATAAGACTTGGAGAAAATCCTCCAGAGGCTGGAGGAGGAGGAATTCGGATGCAGCAGCACAATGCTTGTTTCTGCATATCAGTTCACAGGCTTCAAGGATAAAATGTCTGTGGGGAGTCACTGAGCCACTCAGGTTTCGCTGCCTGGAAACCTTTGCTAGCGATGGCCAGCATCCAGCAGGTGACACAGCGGCTCCCTGTTACTGACGCTGGTTTTGGAGCTGGTGCTGACCTGACCAACGACAAACTGGATTCCTTCTTTTGCCACAAGTAGGGAAAAAGCGCCTTATCCGTCTATATTATTCACTCAAAACTTTGGGCCTTTTACCCCTGTGCCTTTGCTGGTGGAAAACAAACAACCAAACCAATAAATATTGTGCTGCTTCGGCCAAATTAGAGGAGAAATACCCTCTGAGGGAAGGCAGGTTACCACCACCCCTCCCCCAAAACCAGGTTCGGGAAAGAAAAAAAAAATTCCTCGAAGGAAAGTGAAAGAGATAAACACTATTTATTCAACAAACACACAGAAAAGGATA